>JBBJLS010000002.1:5372408-5398286 GCA_037577275.1 Bryconaethiops microstoma
TAGATAGATAGATAGATAGATAGATAGATAGATAGATAGATAGATAGACAGACAGACAGACAGACAGACAGACAGACTTATAAGAATTTTATTGATCCCGAAGGAAATTCAGCTCGCTACAGTAGCAACACAGCAGTACTTAATACACATATTATTGCAACAATTTACAAAGTCTATTGAAACCTTCACAAAGCCCATTATAGTGTGTCCCCAGATGTTGTTTTGCATGTGTTCCTGTGAGCCATAGCTGTTATCAGTGGGGTGTGTATCCTGTTAGCACATGCGGCTGGTCCACACGAAGAAAAATAGCGGCTTGCTTACACCCTACCACGCTTATAATGTCACACCAGGTGCAGCTGAGAGACCCAAGTGTTCATTTTCTCTCTTCTGAAGCTATAATTGGAAATGAACAAGAGTTCTGAACTGCAATTTAGCTGCTTATCCTAGTTTTACATGCTGCAGTTACCACACCACTTTTGAACTGTAGGAAATGGACATTTATTTTGCACTAGTATGGTTGCCATTGTTCTCTTGTGTGGTCAGCTGATAATCGATCATTGCTTAACCACAGTTCACTGTCCTTATCTTGCTTTTGTCAGAGACATTCTGTTGTATTAACATGACAAAGTAAAGGCCCATTCGAAGAATTGATGATGTTGGCTAATAATTTATACACAGACCACCAAAAGGCACCTATTTTTTTCTTTTTTATGCTTTTAAGAATTAAACATGTGACTTTTTCTGGGGGCTTTTTGTTTGTTTTTTTTCACGGGCAATCCAGTGTCAGACATGCGTCCTTCTTCACTAAAGTGGTTCTGAACACTTGGTGCTCTGTGTGTGCTACATGAGGTGGAAGGTGAGCTTGGAATACACATGGGGGCCCTCAGAAAAAAACCCAATGTCTGTGTGTGTGAGGGAAGAGTGACAGGCCTCAGCGCTTGGCTGCCTCTTTCCCTTCAACCTTGCCCTTAACGAGCTCTAAAGAGCCTTAACGATTGCTAATGAGCATCAGAAAACAGGGCTTTAATTATGGTCCGTTTGGGGCCGTGTTTGTTTGTGTTTGTGCTCCAGTGCTCATCCTGTGCCCTAAACCGGACTGCCTGTTTCCAGCTCAGCTCTTCATTTACCCTTTCCGGTGCGTGTTTTTGTTTGTTGTTTTTGTTTTGTTTTTTTAACATTGCTTTAGTCCACTGCAGGTTCAGTCCAGTAAAGAGCTGTGTGTGTTTATGCCAGTTTGCAAAGATGTTATAGTGTCTTTGCAGGGGCTGTTGGTATAAATGGGCTCCCTGTCTCAAAATTTAAAAAAATAAAAATGAACTTATATCAACAAATGACTACAATCTGATTATTTGAAACACATCTGTACCTAAAAACAACATCACATAGGTCATAAGAAAAATACGATTTGGCTGAGATGGGGCTGATTTACAGCTAGCCCAAGCTGTCAAACTTGCTGTGAGGTTTCTTTAACCTCCTATGCTCAGTTCTGCCTTCCCATAGCCTTCAATCAGTGGACAGGCTATGGGGAAGCTAAATCTGACTGGCTGAGACAGGCTTAAAACATTGTAAATACTGCATGTACACATGTTTACATAGATTCATTGCTGTACTTGTGACAGGGCTCCCAAATGTGGTTCTACAGTATGTGAGATGTTATTGTTTTTAGTCCTCATATCCAGTAATATGACTCGGCTATAATCTGCTGGGCTGATATTGGATCCAAATACACTATGTGTTCTAAAGCTCCAGGCTGAAAGTGCAGAGAACGGTTAGAAGAGCAGTGTAAATTGAATGTTATTGTTCTTCATTGCTTAAAGGGGCCATTCTATGGATTTCTTCCAATTTCTGCATAATTAGGCCGTTAAGATGTAAACTCTTTCACGGCCCATGGAAGTTTGGTGTGAAATAGGTCACTGCAGAGAAACTTACAGACTTGGATTTCTTTACAATAGTGGTGATATGAACCAGGGGTCATGATGTATAGAATGCAATTATTTTCTTTCTAAAACCATGAGTTAATGTACTGAAAAAAAAAGCTATCATTATTATCATTATTTGGTATTAACATTATTGGTGTATTAACAGACTTTTCACACACTGTGCTAAACTTAATCGATAGGCTTACACATTTTGAAGCAAATTATCATGATAATTATTGACTTAATGCCCAGCCCTATTTGTTATCCATTGCATAATAAATTTGTATGAGCTTTTAGAAGAGATAAACTCTTCAGGTGTCAGGTTCCATTCTTCACTGGGAGCAATTGTGATCTTGTAATTTTCTCTAGAATAGAGCATTTCACATAAACCGCTCAGAAAGACTTTGTTAACACCTTAAACTTTAAACCGTGCAACATTTTGGGAAATAATTTGAATTCCCCTTTAACAATGTAAGCAATTCTGATAGTAATAAGTATGTAAATTACATGTATGACAAAGTGACAAGACTGACAGTAATAATGTAACAAGGTCATTCTTTTAAACCATTTGAAGGAACTGCCACTTGATTATATCTGGAGAAATGAAAACACCTCATATGACAAATTTAATTTCTGTGATTCAGAATCTCTGTGTCCAGATGTGGTGACTCGTTTTGGGTTCTGGTCCAGGGTTATTTGTTACTCTTTGTTAGTTGGATTCTTTACAGTTAGGTCTTCTGTGAAGGACATGAATTGTGGGAACGTCCAGGGCTCTTCAGGAGTCGGGGGGTCGGGATTGCTGCAAAAGGAAGTCCTCTGATAGCCTCTGTTTATGGGCCGTCCTATCACGAGGGAGTGTGTGTACCAAAACACATTCAGTCTAATAGCTTTGTGCAACAAAACACACTGGCTGATCCAACAAAGGGCATTCTGCTGGAAAACAAAAACACATATTTTTCAAAGACAAGTTCCCTCTATTTTACTACAAAAGACATTCATTTGAAAAATCTTATTTTTTAGAAGCCTGCATAACCAAGAATCAAAGAGATGGAAAGATCTGCATGATTTGACCTTGAATATTTCCATAACATCCATGGTCCTCTAGTCTTGTTAACATCAGAATAAGTCTGTGGATAGAAAACTAACTTCAATAGAGCTTTACAATAAAAATATGTTGCTACAGACCTGCTGTTTATGGTTTACTACTCACTAACTATCTGTCCACTAACTCTATTAGAAATACCTACCTCATTCTTCTACTTATGGTCCACTTTATCTATCTGCCTTATGGTCTCAGACATTCTAGGCCCTGTTAGAGAAAGACTAATAACTTCTTGGAACTAAATATTACATGTCTATCATTTTCACTTGATCTGGTTGCATTTAAGCACTATTTAATTGTTTAATTTTGCAATGGAAAATTATCCAGTCAAGATTGTTTTCCCATTGTTTCTAGGTAGACATAGCAAAGCCAGTGGTCTTATTAGGGATTCAGGAGCCAAACAGAAGGCATTACATGTCTGGTTCGATCATTAACATCTAACTCATTAACACATTATTATTAAGTGCTGGTCTTCTTATCCTTGGCCAGGAGTCCAACTGCTCTTGCCCTCGTCGCTTGGGCAGGATGGCCAGCCTTCAGTGTTCGTGGGGTCACGTGATGGGGAGAGTCCTAGCTTGTGGGTAGAATTAGAGATGACTACATTAGGTAGAAAATCTGGAAACCTCAGAAAAAATGGACGGGGGAATCAACCGATCTGATTTATAACAGGGTGGACCAGTTTGTGTGGGAAAAACTCACTTTAGGCCTTTTGGAAGTTCTAAATAAGTCACTGGATTGTAAACTTCCTGACCAGATTTCAGTCAACTGTACAGAACAGTATACAGTTCTATGCCAGAGATCTTTACTGAAAAAGTCACTGTAAAAATGTTACATTCATAGTAAGACATGTTTGTGTCTCTTACAAGCTTTAAATACAACATATCTTTGCTGTCCATTTTTCATTTAAAATTGTCTAAACTGTAAACAGCAGCTGTCCTTTACACTGTCCAAACAGTACAGGACAGTTGAACAAGTTTAAATGCGTTCATAATAACTTACCTAAAATAATGTCATCTATTAACTTTAAAGCATGTCTAACATAGGGGTGCTAGCAAAAAAGAATTATCATAGAAGTGTTCTCCTATCTTTTTTTGAGTTCAAATATTCAAAACAATTTTAAAAGTTTTATTGTCTGATGTACAAAGGACTCCATACAGTGAGCAATTCCTACATGAAAGCTCCGTAGAATACGGACAATTAACAATAGACACAATTAACACTGCAACACAATAATTACAATAATGCAAGTGACAACACATAAAATAATATCCTCCATGAGGTAGTAAGTGATGTGTGACAGTAGCAATATCAAGTATCACAGTGGGTTAAGCTTGCAATAGAAGGTAGAAGCTGTCCCTGAATCTTGTAGTGACAGTTTTGACATTCATGCCATTTATAGTTCTAATATTCATGGTTTGTCACTGAGGTGTCCAAATACAGACATGTCTGATGTCATGCTCAGTTTGTCAGCTGCCCTCTATCCTGTTCACCACTGGTAAGTTCTGATCACAGGAGGCCTGTTACCCAGATATTATTTGGATGGTGGGTCATTCTCAACACAGCAGTGGCACAATAATATATTTTTATGAGATACAATAGTGTCACTGGTATTTTTTTTATATCATTGTCATGGTTAGGTTCTGTGGCCTGAAACTGACCACTGATAAAACAAACTGGCCAGCAAGATGGAGCTGCAAGGCAGGGACTGTAATCTCATTAGAACTGAATGAAGGAAGAGAAAAACACATTTGCCTGGACATCTTTTACCTTGAGGCTCTGATGAGGCCTGGCCTGAGAGTTCGACAGCTATATAGTGGTTGCCCAAAAATGTGGCTTGGAATAAGAAAGATCCATCCAGCGTGAGGAGGTGAAAGACACGTGCCTTCATTCCTACACACTCGGCAGGCTGTTTGTGCTGGCCTTCTTCTCATTGTTATCGTTCCTATCTCTCTAACAGAGTTCCAAGCAAGGTTTCTCCCCCCTGTGAAAAAGAAGGGAAGGGGGTGGGTAGAGAAGGAAACAAATAAAAAGCAAAAAAAGAGAAATAAAGGCAGAGAAATAGAGAAGAGAGAGAGAGAGAGAGAGAGAGAGAGAGAGAGAGAGAGAGAAAAGGAGAAATTCACGTGAAAAAAGCTTTGTAAGAAAGCAGAAAAAATAGAAGCAAAGAAGGCAGTGTGCCACAGCCCACTGAGAAGAGCGTAAGGCTGAGATTATGAAGGCCATGCAGGAGCAATAGAGAGAGATAGATAGCAGAGCAGCCTGCCAAAAGGCTAAGGGGAGGAGACGGAACGATGGAAAAATAAACGGGTGGATGAGAAAACATGAAAGCTTCTCACTGTTCGGTCTCATTCTACTGATCAAGATTCTTCCAGTCTCTTATCTCCACAGCCTGAGATACGCCAGACCAACCCAGCACACAGTGTGTTTGTTCAAAGATGGATTATTAATCCAGAGGCCTATGATTTCAATATTAGTCATGCAGTTGCTGAAGAGCTGAAATGGTGCCAGCTTTGTTGCTGTGGAGCTATGACCTTTTTTCAAATTTCACAAACCATAATGTAAAGCTTCTAAGAAGAACTGCTACAGGAACTTTACATTATGTGAAGGTTCTTTACTCTCACGTATCTGGTGTACAAAAATGGGTCTTGAGAAAAACCAAACCGTGCCGCGAACAAATGTTTTTTCATTATGAATAAAGCGACCCGTACCTGAGCTGCTCAACGGCAGGGCTGCAAGCAAACTGCAACTGAGCTGACAGCATCGCTGTTTTCTGATTGGTCGAACTGTTGTCATTACAACATAGAAAGAGGGCTTTGTTTTATTACTCTCTGTGCAAAAAAAACAACAATGGAGATACAAACCAACAACTGAAAAGTCAACAAAGTACAAGCAATACATTTCAGTGGGAGTTTTCTATGATGTTTATCTTTAACGCTGTGAAAAATGCAAAGGTGATGTAGGAGGGCACTAACAAGTTAAGCTTTCATCACATGGATAAAGAATGCAGAGTAGAAATTAAAAAAAACTCAAACAAGACTATAAATAATAAAAGATCACAATATCAAAATCAGCTCTGACACAAAAACATTCCCCTGCTGCGACTCCATGGATGGGACGACGACCGGTCAGAAACTGTGAGGGAAAAAGAATATTTATGGAAAAGAATCTTAAGTGACGCAACATCCTGGATCCTGGATGGGCATTATGAGAAGGTCAAGGCTCACCAGGGATCAGTACCAGCTCCGTGCAGACAATGAGAGGACGTTGAACCATTGCAGCAAAAATACATACAGTGATAATGTGAAGTTTTAATAAAAAGCTCGGTCAACCGACTGCCACCAGGTGTCGGGTTACAGCTGGGTTGGTTTAATTATGGCTCTTGGGGCTTCAGACTGTCGGGGGTTTGGATGGATCAGAAGAGAATGAGCCTGAACCACAAACTTGACTCTTAATCCCTCGATGGTGGTGGACGGTCAGTGGTGGGCAGGTGTTGACTTTATGTGAGGCAGCATAATTATCTTAGGCTGCATGACTCATCATGTGCTTAATGCAGGCAATAGGCCAAGATAATGCCCTCAAAGTGCAGAGAGAGAGAGAATAAATCTTTTTCCCTTCCAAGCTGAGGCATTCCTCACACTCCTGTCTGTGAATGCGCTGGTTACTTGAAAGACACTACAATGAATTAATCTTGTTGATCTAACCAATGACATGAATTCCTCCCAGAGGAAAGGAAAATTCTCCTTTTTGTCCAACATTTTTTCCTAGATAAAACAGCTAATTTTCACATGAATATGAGATTTTGACCATTTTCTCCCACGCTTGAGAAAGTTTCTCAGATAATCAGATCTTCAGATAATTCATATGATCAAAAGAAAACTTGGTTGACTTATAAACAAGCCTGTAGAACATCTGAAATGTGTCTTTTTTGAGTGATTAAATTAAAGTCTCAGTTTTGAGATCCAAGAGGGGTCAGACTTCACTAATCTCCAAAGAAGAACATGATTTATTTCTGATTAGAAAAAGAAAAGACTGATGTGATCTTGCTTTGGTCTGTACTCTAACTCTATGTTTAAAACGCTTAGAGCATGCCACACTTGCACAAACCATTGTTAACAGTCATGGTAGCACAATTAATTAACCACCCTCTACATCGTTATCAACGGTCAGTTTCTGGCCTCTGTTCACCAAAAAAACCATGATGGTAATGTCAAAGTTGCCTAAATGATCCAGACAATAAAAAAGCCAAAATAATTCTGGCAGCTGGTGGTCAGGGAGTTGCCCCTGTGATCAGAAAGTCATGGCTTTGATTCCCGGGACTGCCAATGGCACCACTGAGGTACCCTCAAGCAAAGTACTGTCCCTGGGTGCCATTGTGATCTGTTTCACTTGGGTAAATGGGTTAAATGCAGAAGACTGAGCAATTTCCTCCAGCATCAATGAAGTATACATATATATAAATCTGTGGTCAGAGTGATGAAGGGCTATAGTATAAATTCCCAACCGTGGTGCTGGAGTCCTCCTGACCTGCATATTTTAGTGTGTTCCTGCTCTAACATTCTCAGTTTAATCCCAGGAAAGGCTTGTTAATTAGATGATTCGTTTGATCAGTTGTGTTTTGAGCATTAATGTGCAGTGTGTGGGGGGGGGGGTCTCCAGGACCAGGGCTGGAAAGCTCTTGCTACAGTTTCCAAGAGGTACTGAGTCTGCACAAAAAAAAATTCTCTATTTTTAACAGCTAAAATGAGCTAAAACCTTCTTTTTGAAAACCACACTAAATGTCTCAGTTGTTCAGTCTGGTCAGAGTGACTGCAGTGGGTAAACACTCTCCACAGCCGAAGCCACCACTAAAACCCGCAGTAAAAAACGTTCGCCCAGTATCTCCCTGAACTGCGTGTTCTGGCCAACTGGCCGTGCTTCCCCACGTTCTCTTATCTGGGAAAGAGGCCAGCAATTCTCTGAACTTCTGTCCATCCATCAAGAGGAGGTAACGCGTGAGCGAGCACTGTTTTATCTGCTGTGCGTGCATGTATGTGTGCATGTGTGTGTGTGTGTGTGTGGTTTTGTTGGTTGGTCAGTTGTTGGTTGTGTGTCCTAAACCCCAGTTTCAGCAGAGGGCAGAGCATCACGCTGGCTCATACGGTGGTCTTCACAGCTTCTTCCTCCCATTATATTTGTCATAACAATTACTGGTTCAAAAATATCTTAACCTTAACTCAGGCTGCCAGCAGCTAATACAACACACCACTTTTACTGCCACCAGTGGTTTGCTGTGCTGTACTCTTGCTGTGTTTTACAGTACTGTGCAAAAGTTTTGAGCCTCCTTCATTTCTTTATTTTTTGCCTTGAATCACTTTGAGGGTGCACAAAAAAAAAAACATTTTCTCCCAGTCAAACTATTTTATCTTTGGCATATTGAGTAGATATAGTAGAAATAGGAACAAATGTTTTACCGTGACAGGCTGCAAAGATACGAGGTGCCTTAATAAAGAAGTTCCAACCACTCAGCATTCAGCACCACCAGTATACTGATCACTGCCTGATCATCTGGAATCTTCTGCATCTGTTTCTTCACTGGTTCAGGCCTCAAGATAGATGTGCTTTGTCTTTAAATGATTCATACACCGGTCACTGTGTGGCTTAACAAACAGAAAACAAGATCTTTAGAAGCAAAGTATGAAGAAACGAGGGGTGGTCCTCATGGTCTTTGTTGAAAATCTTTGTTCTTTGTATGAACCTTTACCAGTGTTTTAAAGCTTGTGATTGTTGTGATTATCTTCTATTGTCTATAGATTTTTGACGAATTGACTGTGAAATGGAAAGGAGGATTAATTTACACTTGTAATCAGATGTAAATGGAGTCAAAGTGTAAAATGTACTCTCTATCAGTTTGTGTATTCAGTGCAGACAGCACAGTCTGTATGAATTTGTTTTTGGAGCATTCCTGCTAAACTGTGGAGTTTTAAGTTTCTGCTGATTTAGTGGAGCAAAGCTTGTTGGACAACAATCATTTAGGCCGTTTAGGACCCCGCCCAGCCTCCAAGCTCTACGAGGTTTTACTGAGACTATTGAGAGGGAATTTTGCATATGAAAATAATGTCAACGTTTATTGGGCTGCAGCAGAAGCAGTCTGGTCATTCTGCCACTGTAGGCGAGATCATGCCATGTCCGTTGATGGCCAGGGAGCAAGGCCGTAATTATTATATATATTCATACACATTGTAATATACATTCTATATTATAATATAATACTGTATAAAAATAGAATAAAAACAAATTTGCTAATTTACAACCAGCAACCAAACACTGCTATCGGAAATAGTAATTAATAAATGTAATTATAATCATAATCACAACTAAGCTCATCACACCCCTGTTATTATCACTGCCAGTTCTAGGAGCCCCACATCTTGTGTGTTTTGTCCATGGGCAGCTGATAGCCTAGTGGTTTGGGAGTTCACTCTGCAATCATTTACATTTACGGCATTTATCAGACGCTTTTATCCAAAGCGACTTCCATTGCCTAACTAAAGGGGCCAGTCTCCCTGGAGCAACTTGGGGTTAAGGGTCTTGCTCAGGAACCCAGTGGTGGTGCTGAAGGTAGGATTCGAACCCATGACCTCTTGCTCCAGAGGCAAGTACCCTACCACTAGGCCATCACCACCCAATCAGGAAGTCATGGGTTCGATTCCCAAGGCTGCTAAGCGCCTCTGAGGTAAAACTGAATCCTGTATGAGATACTCAGATTGCATCACTGTGTTTGTCAGAGCTTTTGTAATGTGTTATGAAAATGTTAATTTTATAAATGTTTAGTCTCGCAATGTTCTGCTTAATTCCTTTAATAAAAACGTGTTTAAGGTAATGAAACCTGGCTTATTTTTTTTGCATGTATATTGTTAATTTAAAAAATATTTTTGTGGGGTATTTAGTAGGGTATATTTTTTGGGTGGGGTTTGATGCTGAGGGTGGGTTGGCCAGTGGTTGATCATTTGCAAAAATAAAATATCATATTTTAGGTAAATCCTGTTGACTGAGCTGTAAAAGCTTACAGTAACTACTTAGCTAGTTATTTCAGTGCAAGTATATGTAGAATATTTTGATATCGCTCATGCATAAATGGATACAGGATGTTTTTGCTGTTTATTATGTTGTGTGGAGCTAAATTTGGCTACATTGATTACTGTTATATTTGTTTTTGCAGTTTGACCAATCAGGCTAGTTAAATTGCCTTGTGGATCTTATGATAAGTGCTTGACTTGACTTGGTTTGACATTTTCTCTGAAGTATTTTTGTCAGATACAGTCAAGCGAGCTCTCCAACTGATTCGGCCTTCAGTTGTTTTTCATTTTTCGCATGATCTGAAAAGATCAGATATCAAAATTTCATAATGAACAGACCAATAGAAGCACTCTAGAATGACTTAAAATGCAATTCAGTGGAATTAGCAGTACATTAAAGACATTTTCCATCTGCTTTTAAGTTTTTACTTCCTTCATATGTTGCAATACTTGTGCTGAGTTATTTACCAGTGCAGTGTACAGTGCACTGATGTTCAGTCACTGGTTTATGTCATGTTGTACACTCACACTAGTGTGTATTCCTGTCTTTGTGGGGTATTTAAATGCTCTACTGTATGTAAATGCTCCTGTGCACCGCCCTAACCGACCTCAGTCATGACCTCAGCAACCAAAACAACAGCTTTGGCCTCTTTTACCTTTTCTAAAAAAAAATCGCTGTTTAAAAAAATGTGTTTTTCTTCTTGGAAAGAAGCCAAACATCCTCACAACACAAAAATGTCAGTGTTCGCCATTATCCTGGGACATCCTTATAACACGTATAAACCCACAGATCCAGAACCAGGGATGAGCCTCCTTGGTTAATCAAAGTACATGCAGATAAGGCTGCAGCGTTGCTTTCCAAGTCAAATGTCCGTGGGAAGAGTTGTTTTCTCAGGATGAGAGCATGCAATATGACACCAGGAGAAAGAGAGCAGGAAGGAGAGGAGATGCACAATTATACAACTATTAAACTATTTGTAGCTTTATATTACTATGAAAATATACAATGATACTGATATACAGCATTGTGCGAAAGTCTTAGGCACCTAACTGAATATATCTGGAAAATGTGATTTACAAACACCATATAACATTAGAAAATACGCAAACGAACATCAACACAGCAACAAAAAAACAAAACTGTCTTGTTTTCAAAAAGGTAGTTTCTTTTGAGAATAACACATCATTGATCCCCAGCTTCTCCTTACATGGTTAACACATTGAGAAACAGTACAGTGGCCCCATATTTGTTCATATTTTGCTTTAAAAAAAAATAAGACTTTTAATGTATTTTAATGAATTCTTGGGGAACGGTTCTCCAGGCTTTTTTATAGGCAATTATCATTATCATAATTATTACTAGTATTTTATGATGTAGACATCTTTGCATAATCTTAAATGTGCAACACAGCTGAAGATACAAGGAATTAGACCTGAGTATCAGGATGAACCTGCACAGCAACATGAATTCAGGTTATAGGACTGTATAATCAGTAATACTTTCAATTTCAATTCCTAACATATAATAGGTTGATTTGGTTCATAAACACTGTCAAAAGTTCAGAACATGTCAGTCCAAAGTGTCCATTTGTACAAATTTAGTTGCAAAAATGTAATGAATAATGTCATTAAAACTATCTGCCTGTAACTGCAGTTTAGTCCAGTCCACTCTCAGTGCCATAAGTAGTGTTCCAGTTCAAGCTTCTTTTTGAATGATGTACAATACAGGACACCTAGTCAGAACAATATAATATAATGTATAATAGTAAATAGATGTATATACAGTAAACCCCTGAAATTCACAGGGGTTACATTCCAAGAGCACCCATGAATAGTGAAAACCCGCGAATTTGTGATGTGATATTTAAAAAAAAATACCTAAAAGTGCCTCTTTTTATAGTGTAAACCCTAAATATGCCCCCAAATATGCTCCCAAAACACTAATTTCATTTTAAACTTACTGTTTTGGGTTAATAAACATATACACCTAAGACACGTTTGCATGTTACTCACTTAATATTTACTAAAAATTCACTCAATATCCTTTGCTACCAAATACATTTACATTATGTTCACTATTTGAGTTCCTTTATCAGCCAGAATTATTTTTATTAATCACTACCGACCAAAATACCTAATATAACTATAATTATAATGTGGATCGCCAGACAAGTGTTAGATATTTAACGAGCTATTAAGTGATAAAACAGTTAATGAGTGCATCTAAAGTTAAAGGACGGTCTAGAATTTGACTCTGCATCAGCACACAACCAGTTAATAGGATGTCAGACATGCACTGTTACGGATTCTTTCATCTTATAAAGGAAACTGGTTTTATTTGACAAATGGCTAAGTGGTAAAATCTGTGATGTGACTGGTAGTGTATGTTGTGTGGGTGTATTTTAAAGTGAATTAATCATGAACTTAAACACAATCTCTTATTTTATTGCTGATGAACCTATCTGGCCAGTCAAAGTAATTTGTCCAAAAACTGCCCAGAAAACAGATGTTCGTGCTCCATCAGTGCGTCCTTCCTGTGGGCCTTCCTTTGTTGGAATGACTTTTTCCTATATTGTCCTTTAGTGCTTCAAAGTTTGTCTTTCCTCTGCTTCTTTCCTGTACTTTTCCTCTCTCACTTTCTCTGTTGTTGTCTTGTTCAACAACAAGACACACACACACACACACACCCCTAACCTAACTGTAACCCTAACCTCGGGAACCAAAAGATCAGCTTTGGCCTGTTTTGTTTTTTCATAATAAACGCTGCAGTTTTTTTGTTTTTTTTGGTGGGGGTGGGGGCAGTGTTCGAAACGTTTATGTTTTCCATCATCCTAGACACATCTAGTCCCCCAAAATCACCAAATACACCCACACAAAACACACTTCTGTTACCCTCTCTTGTGATGTTTCCACTCTAATAAGTCTGGGGCCCACAATGGGACGCATTAATTATCTGGGCTTCGATTACACACTGGAGCTGGGGTCCAGCCATGTGACACAATGTTTTCAAAGGACACACTGTCTCTATGTCTCTCTCTCGCTCTCTCTCTCTCTCTCTATCTAAGCCTCACATCCTGTTGTGGACTCAGTTAAATGTCAAAATGTAAATGGCAGCCTTGATTTATTGCCATTTTTTGACTGTAGAGGAGCATAGCCCTCGACTCTATCTAGTACTGGTCTACAGGATCTTTTTGTTATAGTATATGTTGTATGTACACTATATGGACAAAAGTATTGGGACACACCTGTTTTTCAGGCTTTGGGCTAGGCTTCTTACTTCCAGTGAAGGGCAATCTTAATGCTTCAGCAGACCAAGACATTTTGTACACCATGCTTCCAACCTTCCAAGATGAGCTGCAAAGGAGGACCAGATCCATATTAAAGTCTTTGCAAAGTCTACATAATGGTCAGGCATTCCAATACTTTTATCCATTTAGTGTATGATGTCCAAGCCTGGGATGGAATCTAGAACAAAGGCCTAACGGCTTCGGAAATGGTTTTAAAACGGTAGAGCTTCAAAAATTAAATAGCCATTTTGGTCCATTAAATAGCCACTGAATAGCCATTTTGGTTCCATTAAGCAGTTTTTCCCAGCCCTGGTCCTCGAGAGCCACTGCCTTAAACATTGCTTCAAACATAACCGCATTAGCACAATTCATTTCAACCAAGCAGCCAATAACAAGCTCTTTCATTGAGTCAGGTGTGTTGGGAGCTGAAAAATGTTCAAATTTGTAGAGCAGTGGGCCTAAAATTTGCTGACCATATAACTCAGTCTCAACTCATCCTGTTCATTAAAATGTCGAGCTCTGCCGCAGTGCATGGTGATCAGGCGTGCTGTGACTCGCCGCATTTTGGAAAAGTAGACTGTTTTTATGCAGAGGTGTGTGGTGCAGTAGGCAACACCATCATGCTCCACACAGGAGACTGGATACTATAATAATGCACTATAAGACTCACTTTAAATTTAACTTCAAATCTGTATAGTATGTATAGTGTAATTATACAGTATAGTTTAGAGTATAGTTTATGTACAGTATAGTTTAGTGTATAGTTTATGTATTGTTAGTGTATAGTTTATGTAAAGTATAGTTTAGTGTATAGTTTATATACAGTATAGTTTAGTGTATAGTTTATGTACAGTATCGTTTAGTGTATAGTTTATGTATAGTTAGTGTATAGTTTATGTAAAGTATAGTTTAATGTATAGTTATGTATAGTTAGTGTATAGTTTATGTAAAGTATAGTTTAGTGTATAGTTTATGTACAGTATAGTTTAGTGTATAGTTTATGTACAGTATCGTTTAGTGTATAGTTTATGTACAGTATAGTTTAGTGTGTAGTTTATGTACAGTATCGTTAGTGTACAGTAAAGTTTAGTGAACAGTTGTAATTATTGCGACAATAAGTATATAGAGTACTGTTGTGTATTAGAGCAGTACAATATATTGTCTGTTAATCATTATTGTGATATCGGTCTCTACAATATTGATATCACAGAAGGCTGCAATGTGCTAATGAGCCTCTGACCAATCACAGTGTTTCTGACAGGGTGACCATTAACAGCTCCAGGTGAGTTACTGGGTGTTCTGATGAAGGTCTTCATGTAATTCATGTAATTCATGTAATTCATGTAACCATTATATGTGTTTTTAACCATTAAATCAGTGCATGAATGGGCAGGGCTAAACTTTCTGTGGCCAGAATAAGGAGACGTCTTTAAATATGTTGGTTTTGTGACATCAAAAAAAAAAAAATGATTTGAAAACGCAGCGTTTTTGTAGCTTATTTTCCATAAATGAACTGTATGAGGGGTGCGAATGTACCATCTGAAACAATATGTACAGCCTAAGCTTTTTTAATTAAAAAAAAAAGTGTTGATATGGGTCCTTTAATATATTGAAGGGCTTCGCAATTGCTGGTGGCCTAGTGGTTAGGGCACTGCCCCTGCAATCAGAAGGTTGTGGGTTCGAATCCCAACATTGCTAGTATCATCACTGAGGTTCCCCTGAGCAAGGTACCATCCCTACACACTTCTCTCTGGGCACTCCTCATTGGCGGCAGCCCCCTGCTTCACTTGGTGAATGGGTTAAATGCAGAGATAAAATTTCACATTGTTCACATTGCGTGCTGTGTTGTGTTCACACGTGACTATAAGGGGCCACTTTTCTTAATCATCTATCTGTCTATCTATAGTCTGTTTAACTGTAATCCTAAACCTAAATCATGCCCTTCTCCAATGTGAACCCTAATGCAATGATTAGTGTTGTCGAGGGACGGTTGATGATCACCCACCTCCCTGAGTTTACTTTGTATCAAAAAATAAAAATGAATTAATAACTCATTCATTGTTATTAGAAAAAAAATACTGATTTCTAAGGAAAATGCTATAAAACCGTATTTTGCCATTTACAATAAAAGAAATAGACATCTGTAAACCTGTAAACTGAATGTGAATTTGGATAAAATAAATAAATATTTCATTTCAAAATAAAATGTGTTTCAGTGGGGTGTGCGTCACTGTAGAATATTCGCAGTGTATTAACCTATATTATTTTTTTCTGCTAGTGTCCTGAAGACATCACTAATATAAAACAAGCTATTCTTTCTCTTTCAGTCTTTCCCTCTTTTTCTTGCTCACTGTCTCCCCTCCCCCTCTCTCTTATTTTCTTTCTTTCGCAAGCTCACTCACTCTCTCTTATTTTCTCAATATGTGTGAAGCTCCGTATCTGTGCCCTTACAAAACTGGAATACAATGAAAGTACATTACTGCATGTTTCGTTTCTTATTTAGTCATTTAGTGGCATCATATTCCAGCATGTTCCCGTCATGTAGGTGAGACGGGGCCCACAGGCCACTGTGTCTGAACAACGAAAATGTGAGAGAAAAGGTCCTTTATAAGTCACAAAACAGTGCAGCGCTGCCAAACCTCAGATCGGGTTTGGTTTCTGTTGTCTCTGAGTGAGGGGAGTGTCTCTGTGTGGCAGTGCCAGCGGCGGTGAGAAAAACTGGTTAACCCAGAACACTGGTTTAGACCGGAACAGAGCCCTGAGGGAATGTTGCTTAGTTTTGCATATAGAGACATTCATAAAGACCTTAAAAACTATAAAAATCTTTCGTGTTTTACCGCTTATGAAAGACATTTTCTCTCCATACACTTTATTAGAAACTTGGACTTTTCACACACAGTCCACTTAAACAAAGCCGATCCACTGTACAGTCGCCCCACTTTTTCAAATTTCAATGACATTTCTTAGGTTACTTTATATTATAACCGTTTGGAGAAGAATACTTTTAGCATGTGGTGGTACAAAAATAAATCTCTGTAACTGAAGTGATCCCAAATCAAAAGGATAAATCTTATAATGGGCTATTACATTCATGAGCTGCACTTACAAATTGGATCTGATTTTAAGGCATTTATGTCACAAAACAAACAAAAACACATACTCATCAGATTTTTAGGAGTATTGTGTCTATAGTTATCAAACTGAATGAGGCTTTTTACTTGTTATAAGAAACCACCTCCTCTTGCAGGCCATAATATCCAGTTTTTAGAAATAATGTTTAGTTTTCACACGAAGTACATTAAAATAGCAAGCTTAATATATAAAAATAACATTTTGAACATGAAATAAGAATACTGAGATTTGGTTTCCATGCACAATAAAGGATCTCTGAAGTCTCTAAGACAATATTCTTGCTAATCTGAAACTCACATCCAGTGTGAAGTGTAGTATTTTGTGTCATTAGATGATGAACTTGATATTATATTCATATTATTGTACAAAAATGGACAATTATGTGCAAAGGGGTTTTTTTACAGACTCTTTGTGTGCAGAAGTATTTTAGCCAGACTTCACTAAGGGACCTGTAAAGAAGTGGAAACAAAGAAGTGGAGTTTTTCTCTTATTGTGGTATTGGTAACCATGTGTTCATTTATGGAATCATGAACTCAAAAACACTTGAAGATCTGCCGCCTTTTGGAAGAAAAAGAAAAGGACATTCTTGAAAGAGTCTGTGTAAAAGTGCAGTTAGGTTTGACCCAATGCCTTTTGTTTCCTAACACAATAAGCAAAATGGAGCCATTTTATAGAAGACGTTTCAGAAGTACCGTTCAGTCCCCAGGTCATATGGTCCAAATATGATCATTAAAGTTCCAAGAACAACCCATTTTGAGCTCATTGTTTCCATGAAATCACAAAAACCAGTGCATTTACACATATTCTCTAATTCAGCCTGCAGCACTATAGCCTCACCCATTCACAATAAAGTTGAAAGGAAGGTTTTTGAATGCAGCATAATACAGAGGGGCCAACTTGAAGAGAAGACATTTACACAGTAACAAAAACAGTCTGTTTTTCTAACGAATATAAGGAGATTGTAAATGGTTGTGTAAAATTGAAATATGAATGTTTTTGGCATGTAAGATCACATAAACTGCTTAAGTGGACCAAAAAGAACACTGTAGCTGTACAGTTACAGGCTTTGGCCCATATGTGGTCTGTTAGCCACCATCTACCTCATTCATCACTGGTTAGTTTATGACCACAGGACTGATGTTGACATGGTGGTGCAAGTGGTCCGCCATCTAAAAGTAAAAAATATTGAGCCAAATAGTGGCTTCAGGCACTGATCCGCTGCATACTATCGAGGTAGAGCCACTCGAGAATGTGTAATTCCCCACATTTGATCCTCCACTGGAGGTCTGAAACAGTTTCGTTGGCACAAATGACAGAAGACTATGAGAATGTGAACCCTTTGAAAAATGTAAATCAGCCGTAACATGACAAAAATGGTGGGTTCACAGTGATGCAACAGCAGTGTGTTCACTGAGGAATGTGTGTATACGTTCCTACACACTGACAACATTCTTGTCTTTGGCTTTCATGACAGAAAAATAAGACCCATAAATTTGCTTTTATGTTTTCATTTTAATATGAACATCACTGTGGAGTGGCTGTAAAATGATGGTAACAGATTGCTGTTATGAATTGGAATAACACCCCCCACACATGCACACACCTCCAGGTTATTTGCACAGGTGTGCTTGGCTTGCTTTTTTAATAATGGTCCATACATAATGAAACACACAAAGACATTTGGCTTCGGTCATAGACAGTTTAATCTTCTCTCTTTTTGCCGGAAGAAAGCAGGGCCTTGACCCAGCAATAGTTAGTTTGTGAACTTGGAGCTCTTTGGTTGTCAAAGAAAAAGGTGGGTACGATTTAAGCCCTATTCAGAGGTAATTAAATGTACATGAGGTCCTGGGGTAATTTGCTCTTTCATGTGTGCCCCTCTGTGATTTTATTCTCCATCTGTGTTTTTTCCCCTACATGAAAAAAACAACTGACCACAGTTCTTTACCAAACTCAGTACTGATTGATAGGTTTGCCCTTCTGGTTGCACATCCATGATTTTACAGTGTATCGTATATATTCAAATTGTGAAACAATGGTTGCTTTGGAAGAGTCTTTAAAACTGTGGTAGCCAACTGTCCTCCTGGAGATCTTCTTTCCTACCTTCTTACTGTCAGAGTTTGATTCCAACCTACATCTATGATGCTGCCCATCCTCTGTCCTTTATATAAATGTACACGATCCAGCCAATCGTTGACTTCTAAAGAAGTTAGATAGCTGGAGCAAGTGTGGTAGATTGAAGGAAGAAGATCTACATTCTAGGAAAGTAGATACCTGGAAACAGGGTTGGTGACCATTCCTCAAAACCCTTTACTTGGATCCACTGGTAGATTTTCATCTCCATCCTTTCTTCGCAGGTAGATCATTATCGGGAGAAGAAAGAAAACAGAATTTTTCAAGAAAATGGGACTGGCGATGACGTTAAGCATGACTTTATATTCACAATATTACTGACTATAAGTTTTTCATTGGTGTAAGACCACATGTGATGAAAATACAACCCTGCTAGAAACTTGCTCGTCAGGTTCAGCTACTCAAGCTTTGATTAGTCCCCTTACTTGTGTATCTGGAAGTATGACGGACAGCTGGTCACATGAATAGTTTATAACAAAATGCAACATTGTCTTCACTGTCACCACATTAGTGGAGTAATGAAAGTTTTAAATTCTTGATATCTGCTATTCTTTATGCGATTGAAACCACGAGCATTACAAAGACCAAAATAGAGACTTGAGGGGTCAAAAGGCAGTCCCTGATTGAATAGAAGCTCTGACTGGCTCGGGTTGCTATGGAGACGCAACCTGGTGAGACAAGCATCTGATTACACACCTACATTGTAAACTGATAAAAATAATCATAAGTGAAACACACTGAAATACACTTTGCTGGTTCAAGAATCAAGATTCAAAGGTTTGCTGTCAAATCCACAGTTACCAGTAGACACAAATAACATTATAGGATAGTGGATAGACACCATTTCTCCATGTTTCATTTTAGCTCTTTTCACCACTCGCTGCTCCGAGCTAAGAGACCTTACAGGTTTATACACATCAAACATATCAGAGATGTATTTAGGGCCCAAATTATTGAGTGACTTGTACACAATGAGTAATCCATTGAAATCATTTCTGAACTGAACTGGGATCAGTGCAAGAACCTGAGTACTAGAGTAATTTGATGTCTTTTGTTGGTTTTGGTTAGAACTCTAGCAGCAGCATTTTGAATGAGCTGATGAACTTTTTGCACATCTCAGTGAGAAGAATTTTGCAATAGTCAACCCTGCAGGTAATAAAGGTGTGGATACGTTTCTCTTGTTTGGACACAAAATATTTAACTTCAGCTATGTTTTAAGGTGCCAAAATGCTGACTTTGTTATATAATAACAGTAAGTGATGTGTGAGCACAGTAGCAGTTTAAAGCGCTGCAGTGGGTAAAGTTTGCAATGCAAAAAATTCTACAAAAAATTCTCATGACATTCTTTTCTAATTACTCCTTTACCCTGGTTTTATAGAGTCACGTTAATGAACTGAAGAGGGTTTTCACTTAAAGGTATATACAGGTATCCACATGTCTATGAAGCTGGGTGTGCAGATGTGTGGTGAGGGGGTTTCTTGCTTTAAGAGATCCTCCCCACCCTCAGGACTGACCCGGACCCCTTAAACACAGAATACCTTCCATGCCTTCACACGCAAATGTTGTGTATTTTATCTTGGAGGGACGACAAATGACACTTGAGTGTGTTCGGGGTGATGTAAGCGGAATAAGGAACAAGAATTGTGAACTTATGGAGGCAGAAAGGAATGAGAAGTTTCTTTAAATATTCCAGTGAGTAGTAAACATTTCACTTTTACCATCTCACTAGCAAAGCCTGTCTGACATCCCCTTGAGATTAACCTTAAAATTACAGATCTCTATGACATGTCTTTAAGGTGCTAATCAGCTACCTGAGGTCTTTTGAAGAGATTACTTAGCTCGTATGTAGCAAGCAGGGTTTCGAGTGAATCCTTACAGGCCTTTTTAAAACTGTAGTACTGTGTAAAAGACACTCCCATTTGTGCATATTTCACTTCCAAAGATCCAGACTTTTTAATGTATTTTTAATGTAGTCTTGAGGAACAGTTCTCCAGCCTTCCTGACGATCAGGCCGGTGATCAGTATACTGGTGGTGCTAAGTGGTTGGAACACCTTTATCTTGGCACCTTGTATCTTCAGAGAATTTTGCAGCCCATCAGTAAAACATTAGTTCCCATTTCTTTCATTTAATCTACTCAACATGCCATGAATGAGAATATTTGAATGAGGTAATAAATGGTATTTTTGCACCAACAAGTTGAGGCAAAGCTAATTTTAAAGAAATGAGGGGTGGCTCAGACTTTTAGACAGTACTGTATACATAAACAATGATAATAACAATAACAGATGTGTTTAGCCCATCGTAATCTAGTGATTTTACTTTGCAGTGACTCGGAATCTGATATCTCACCTTGGCACCATAATGCTGTCTTCCCAGGAAAACACCCACACAGATCTTTTGTAGCATTCAGACATGTCATAACAGGACAAGTTTATGCACCTTTGTGAGCAGTTTCAAAAATAACCATTGGCCATTGAATAAATTAGATCAGATATTCCCTGACCCAGAATAGATATGCTGATTTAAGATCAGTTTTTGCGATGTCTATTGGATAAAGCTGAAATTTTACAGCACCAGGGGTTTGCAAACTTTTTCATGTCAAATTCCACATGTGTAAGCAGTGTTTGACTCGCCAAAAGTTTTGTGAGGAGAATCATGGCATAAAGTCCAATTTTACTCAACATTACTGTTCTTTCAGTCATCAAATGAACATGTAAAAGGAATGAAATGTGTAA
The DNA here is from genome assembly GCA_037577275.1 of Bryconaethiops microstoma. Lineage (NCBI taxonomy): Eukaryota > Metazoa > Chordata > Actinopteri > Characiformes > Alestidae > Bryconaethiops > Bryconaethiops microstoma. Next base: position 5,393,770 of record JBBJLS010000002.1, read on the forward strand.
ATGCCTGCATTATTACTTCAGTGAGATTGTGTTGTCCACTTTTTGCTTACACAACCACTGTATTTAGAGATTTTTCAGTGAAATGGAAAATATAAATTAAATCTCTTCCTTGTTCAGGCTGTTTCTACTAGACATAACTGAGCTCAGTTTAATGACAATATGAGATTTAAATCATCATCTTATTTGGAGATTATTGTTGTCTCACTTGTTTCTCCTAAACCCCCCTTAACAGCAAATATCAACTTAAGACAGAAGTTCTTCTGCTGTTCTCATCGGCTTCTCAGTTTTTTCTCTTTAATAACCTTATGGATCTCAAAACTGTCTGACTTTGGAGTTGAGACTTTAATTTGGTCACTGAGACAGAAGTTTCTATTTGGATCTTATGGTTTACCTGAAAGTCTGATGAACTGAGACGAATAGATATCAGAGCAGTGAGAGAAAAGAAAGCGCATTTTAAGATCTTAAACTGGGGTCGGGCTGAGATTAAAGGGAGGCTCTTTCTCAGAAGCTGAATCTAAGAAGTGTGAGAAAATGGTCAAAATTTCATACTGATGTTAAACTGAGCTCAATTATGTCTAGGAAAACAAGCTGTACACAGAAGAATCTAATTCCAAATGTTCAGATGCGAGATCAAAATCTTGCAGTGTTGATACTTGGTCCAACACTTTTCCCTTATGTAGACACTTTTTTTTGTCTCTTTCAGGAGGACAATGAGATCCCCTCCACAGTGATAACTAAGGATTCCACAGTGGATCTTGCCATCCATGATGAGACACCTGCATCTCCACCAGCTTCAGCCGCTGACGCTCACATCTCCCATGAGGAAGGCCTGCAAACTATCAGTTTGTCTTCTGACGAGGACGAGGGAGCGGCCAGCCCCCCAGTCGAGGGCAGCATGGAGCCCCTGGCCGAGGCACATGAGGAGGAACTCCTGGCAGGACTAGGGTCTGACCGTCTGGAGCGTTCTCGTGCTGATAAGTTCAAGCGCTCCAGCCTGAAGAAGGTGGACAGCCTGAAGAAGGCCTTCTCACGGAGCAGCATCGAGAAGAAGATCAACAAGATCGTGCCACCAGAGAGGCGTGAAAAGATCAAGAAAAGCTTCACGCCCAACCACCCCAAGAGCCCTACCACCAAGAGCTCGTCCTTCCGCATCTCGCCAATGACCTTCAACGTCAAGAAGGTGCGGGATGGAGATGGAGAGGCTGCTCAACCTGGGGGTTCACCAAGCCCTGTTGAGGTACCAACCATGGGAGGGCCAGATGGTCAGCTGCCAGTGGCAGAGGTGCACAATGAAGAGGAAAAAGCTAACGGGAAGGAGCCCAGTACCTCTACTCCAGGCAGTGCCGATGGTGGCCTCTCTGTCACAGAGGATGGAGACCTTGACAATGGTCCCACAGCTACGCTTGCAGAAGAAGAAGTGCTGCAGGAGCAGGATGAGGATGATGAAGATGATCATGAAGATGGTGGCAATGATAACAGTGGAGATGAAGAGGAAGAGGACGAGTCCAGGCCTGCACCTGCTTCTCCCACGTCAGCTGCAGTAGCTGTCCAGCAAGCCTCTTAGATTAACTAGGCATAGGCATACCACGAGTGCTTCAACTGTTGTGGAGACAAGAGCTACCCATCTGTTCAAAGTCATTTTATAGTTGTCTTATGTGAGAGTTGAATACCCCCACTCTTCTGTAAAGAACATTTAATTTCCATAATTGGGTTTCTACATGGTAATGGGGGAATACATTTAAAATAGAGTATCATATAGCTCTTTTCCACTGGCACAAGGAACCATGCCGTACCTCAAACAATTGGTTTTCCCTTACAAATAAAGTGACCTGTGCCTGAGTCGAACCCATGCTAATCGATAGCAGGGCTGAAAGCAGGCTGCAGCCAAGATGATTGCATCACTGCTTTCTGATTGGTCAAAATGTCATGACAACATCGAAAGAGGTTGTTTGTTTTTTTTTTACTGTCCTCAAAAAAACACAATGGAGTTACAAACTAACAACTAGAAAGTTGACAAAGTACTACTATTTGTTTGGGCTGAAGATAAATTTCAGTGCAAGTTTTCAGTGACTCTAACCAATTTATCTTTAACGCGAAGGTCTACCAGGCCTTCGTTAACAAGTTGGTGTGGTTAGGTATTTGACAAACTGCTAAAACAGGTTAAACAAGATTATAAATGATAAAAGACCACAATATCAAAACCAACTCTGTTGGTTCGACTCCATGGATGCGGTTTTCAGCTATAAACTGTGGGGAGAGAATTGGGTCAGAAACTGCACTGATACACAGTGTGCAGCAAGTTTGTACCATCGCACTACAGTTCAGGTACAGCATGGTTCCTGTATGCCCATGGAAAAGTGCCTATAATGTCCTATCACACTTTTTAGGTCAGTACAGTGTTTACAAACCAAGTCCTCAAGGCCTATCAAATGGTTGCACGGTCCCGGCACAGCACTTAAATCAAGCCATAAGAACACAAACAACATATTGAATGTGTAGGTTACAGCAAAAATGGACCGTCCAGTTGGCCCCAAGGACTACGCTGATAATCACTGCTACTGAAAAAATTTGTATCCATTTTTTTGTTGTATATAGCCTTAGATCTATTGCATGTAGGCCTTTTTTGATCTTCGTATTACTCAGTTCAGCAGATTTGTAATATACTGTATTACAGTAGATAAGACATATGTGATTTCATATATAAATAATCTAGACTGCAGAGGTTACAAAATATTATCGTTTTCAGTGGGAGATAGATTGAAAACTCAACTGGCGCTTTCAGGAGAGGAGACGTGAACTGAAACTCACTAACAAGATCTGATCCTGGAATTTGTCAGTAAAAGCTTATGTCTGTCAGGGTTCACATTATATTTTAAACACTAAATATCAGACATTTTAGTGTTCAGTGCAACTATTGTTGGTGTTATGTTGGCATTTTACAAAATTTATTAAAGTATTTAGCAAATGCTCTGAAAGTGTGAGAACTGTTGGGTTTTTTTGCTCCTGTTTGCTGGAGGAAATGGTGAGATGTGTCTTGGTGGGAGGCCAGTTGCGTAATTGCTGGGGAAAAGCCACCTGGGTTCGTGGCCTCTCTACGACAGCAGTGCTTTTGTGTTGATGCATGCAGCCTGAGAGTAAAGGGCACAAATGTGCACATACAGTACTGTGCAAAAGTCTTCAGCCCCCTTCATTTCTTTATATTTCATAAGAAAAATGAAGCAGTAGGTTGGCGCAGTGATTAATGCAACATGTGCAAAAATGTTGTAAATACAGTACAGAAGGCAAAGAGGGTTTGTTTGATTCTAACCAGCTTTAAAGTCACTATTTGTTCTGAGCACCGTTCGCAGCCTGAATTCTATTACCTAAGCTTGTCTGTCATTTCTTTCAGCGTCTTCAGGAAAAGTTCTCCAATCTTCTGGAAGAGCTTTCCATAGCTGTCCAGATGATCCACTCTGCTTCAATAATGTTGAGATCTGGGCTTTGGGGAGGCCATTCTATGACTTCTAATGTTCCATTGTGTTTTTTCTATTGAGGTGCTTTGTCTGTATTGACAGTGTGTTTGGGATCGTTGTTGTGATGCTGAAAAATTAAGCCATTGCCAAAACCTTCCAGACGGTATTTCAGGGTGGCTCGAGACTTTTGCACCATACTGTACAAATAAATTGACCTACAGTGCAATGTAAGTATTTGTGTTTATTCGTACTTGGAAATATGTCTTTCTGTAAAACCCACTTCAAGCACAATTCTTCCATTATAAGCATCTTTCTGGTTTAAATCGTTTTGCTTTAAAAAAAAAAAAAAAAAAAAAAGGAGAGCGATTTACCATATAGGGAAAAGCCCTAGTCCTGGACTACACATTATTCTGAATGGAGATTTTCCATTAAAAGAGAAAAACTAGTCTTTATCCCTGTGTGGTAATCTAAAATTAATCCAAAAAATTAGGGACTAAATGAAAATCAACATTTCATAACAGTCAGTGTGACGATCACTGTGTAACGACCAGGCAGCTAAAGCTAAATGTTCCACACTTAAGCTGGAAAAGAAGAAGAAAAGTACAGGAAAGTGTAAAGACCCTCCTCTTCACTAATCACAGAGGAGAACATCTACATGTTAATGCCATAAACACAAACTTAACACAAACCTCACTAATAACTAACAAAGCAGTCTTCGGTGTGATCTGAGAACTCCATCTCTGGTAGAATCTTAGTTTACAAGCTTACTAGAGTGAGGGACACATTTTCTTGTGGACTACAGAAGTACTGTGCAAAAGTCTTGAGCCACCCCCATTAATGTTCTGCTTCCAAAGATTCAGACTTTCTTGTATTTTTAATGTAGTCTTGAGGAACAGTCCTCCAGGCTTCAGGACTTTCAAAGACACTCATTTTCAGTCCAGTCCCTGAACCAGACCAGTTTCAAAGGAATGTTTTCATTTGTTAAGCTACACAGTGACCTACATATGAATCATTCAAGCAGAACAAAGCACATCTAACTGAAGTCCTGAACCAGTGAAGAAACAG
>JBBJLS010000002.1:5407143-5425056 GCA_037577275.1 Bryconaethiops microstoma
TCACAGCGTATATATATATATATATATATATATATATATATATATATATATACACACATACATACAACAGTCAGTCAGTGTGTGATGTGTTTGCTCTTTACTGGTTGAAGTCTACACCCACAGGTGCAGGTCCAGCAGGTCTAAACCTTTCAAAGTGAATCAATATATTATGATACATTGTATAGAATGAATTCCTTCATCAATCAATTCTAAGGCTATTAAAGCTACTCTTTCTTAAAACACTGTTATTTTTGAAAACATGAAAGTGACTGCTGTATTTTTATTTTTTTTGTAAGGCCCTTGACGTTCCATATGCTGTCTTTGTATATGTTATTTGATTTTATTCGTTACTGTTTCTAAAAACGTCTCTGGTCGGGAACCGATTCCTAAAGAGTCGACTCAATAAACCGACACCTCGCTATGACGTGTGCATTTCAGTGATGACACGTGCTGGCTCCTTCTTTCCTGGTTCACAACACGAGTGAAATGCAAATGCGAGCTGCGTGCAGTGAGATCACACTTATTCTCGATTTATTGCATGAGTGAATCTTCAAAGGACTTCTGTAAAAAGCAGCACAGCCTGTTGCCATGTTCGTGAAAATGGGATTCTGTTGGATTAAAGGACACATAAGCATGATTTTATAGTTAAATTGAAACTGTAAGAAACTGTCTTTCTTACAGAGATGTCCACTGTCGGCCGTCGCCTGGTTGCCTGTCTTCTGAACATCTCTGAGGCCCGGCAGAAAGCTCTGGTGGAGAAGGTGGCCCAAGCAGCTCTCACTGAAGATCATGGTGAGGTTCTCTTGCTCAGCACAGTGTCATGGAAAGATCAGACAGTATCAGTTGAACCTTCACTGCAAACATGTTTCTGGACCCCTGAATCTCCAACAAGAAATACTGACTGACTGTTCCTTCTATGTTAGATAGAGCTGAACAATGTGGACAACATGTCAGTATGTCAGATTCTACTGCTAATATAGTGATTGTGGTGTCTTTCAAGATATTACAGGGCCCTTATCATCACTTTTCTAGAATATATATATAGTTAAAATTTCAAAGTGTACATTCACTACCCCTTTCATTCAGTCCATATATGGAAATAAGCTGCAAGAACAGCCTGTTTAAACAAAAAAAAAAGTTTTGTGATGTCACATATAAGTGTATCTCCTTGTTTAGCCTTCAGCAGTTTAGCCCTGCCCATTCATGCTGAAGTTTTAAGGAGTGATTCAGCCCCCTTGTTGCTACAATACAGGGCAGCCAACCAGAAATAAGATCATTTACATATACCAGGCACAGTGACGAAAACAGCCTATTTAATTCTGAGGGATAAACTTCTGAGGTTGGTAGGTGATCATATAAGAATTAATTATGAAGAATTATTATTATTATTTTAGTTCACTAACCCACACAAACATGGAGGAAAAATGTACGCCCCCTTTAAAAACATTTTGGCCAATCACGGGCTTTAATGGTTAAATATTAAGATACTTAGACTTTTTTCTGATTACATGAAGACCTCGATTCTTTAGAACACCCAGTAACTCACCTGGAGCTGTGACTGATCATCCTGTCAGAAACACTCCGATCACTCTGATATCGCAGCCCTCTGTGTATTGCAGAGACAATATCACAATAATGATTAACAGACGATATATTGTGCAGCCCTACTGTTTATTTGTGACTGACTGTTCGGCTGGGATTAAGTTTGTACACAGAGGCCTCTTATTGTTATTTATCTGTTAAGTGTCGTCTTTAACTCTCCCTCTCTCCCTGCGTCGAAAGGAGAAAGACAGGTTCCCCTGTTGAGTCTCGGTTCCTCCCGAGGTTTCTTCCTCCAGCTTTGGGGGGTTTTCCTCACCTCTGTTGTCTTTGGCTCACTAGGGGCTCGGACCCACGTTCTGTAAAACTGATTTGTGACATCAGTTGTAAAAAAGTACCAGATAAATATCATTGAATTAAACTGAATTGAATGTAATTATTTCAGGTGGGAGGCGAAAGGGCGTGGCAGTTCTCAACATCTTCAGGGACATGGACTACAACCGGTCAGTCATCACGATTGTGGCCAGCATTGAGCTGATCAGTGAGTTTTCTGTGTGGACACTCTCAAAGACAACATGAAATCAAAATGTGTCTCTTGTCATATTAAGTGTTATTTATTATATTCATCATCATCATTGGAAAGACATTGGAAAAGTTTCCCTATAGTCAAAACGTAACACACGCACACATTTACATCACACAGTTATATTAGGTATGTTTATTGCTTGTTAATATGTGCAAGTCAGATATGATGAAGGAAAAATGGACTGTAACAAAGATTTGTTCCTGGGCTCCAGTCTAAAAATCATTGTTACAAAAGACACTGGTTTAATTAGAACGGGTTTAGACACTATAAATGATATTTGCCAAAATACTCAACTGGAGACATATGATTAGCAGGAAATATCAAAGTACTGGTGCAAAATATGTTTCCCTCCCTTATATCATGTGACCTATCAGTGGTTCTCGCACTCCTACAGGTGTGATTATGTTCAGTTAAGGAACTAAAGCACAGGGAAGTGTTCTGAAGATTATAAATTTGCTCATCACAGTGTCCTCAATATCATCCTAAACAAATGTGTGTAAACTGTTGATATTTTTTATATGTTTTATATACAGATGGAATAGCCTGGAGTCAAACTCACCCCAAAGAACACAGACGTACAAAATGTGTACATCGTCATGTTCATTTTGTGTTTATCCCCTTTAAATTAGGAAAACATTTAATCTGAAGCAAAAAAGTCTTTATTTGAAGACATGTGTTAAATTGGAATTGAGCCTGAACATAAAAGGATTAAGGAGCCTAAACATTCCAGCACCATCTGTTTTTAGGATTTAATTGTGATTTTTGTGGCGACAGTATCACTATGGCAATCACTATCATGTGTGTCCTCGCGGAGGCTTAAATAGAACCCGATGGGCAGTTGCCGTGGCAACAGATGCTAATTAAGTCAATTGGGTGTAACTGAGCAGTGAAATCCTTCATTGTGGTGCCCTCTGGAGCAGGACGCTCAGTTTCAGACTATTCACCCTCTCTGCCACCTCTCCATTTCTTGGTATTAAAATGATCAATTCAACAATGAAAGTGAAATTGTATATTAGTATCAATAATGTTTCATGTTTCTGCTTCGTGCTCTCTCAGAGGACGCGGTTCTCTCGGCGTGTGAGCGAGCCTTCTCACTGATCGATATGAACGAACATGAAGGCGTTCACCCCTGCATGGGAGCTGTGGACCTGGTACCTCTGTACCCTCTAGGAGAGGAGGTGGATCTGAAGGACTGTGGGAAGGAGGCCCAAGGTACGGCAAGAGTGCAAACATATGAAGACTTTTCTCGTCTATTAAAACGCATGATTTTTTCAACACTGTCGTGTTTCCTGCTCAGCTCTAGCTGCAGCTCTTACTGAGCGAGTCCTGGGCACCAGTGCATTTTTCTTCGGCTGGGCAGATGTGCCGTTGCATCGGGGACTTGCTCGGAGGAGGAAGGAGATTGGCTGGTTCCGGAAAGCTCCAGACATGGCCCTCATCCAACCAGACATTGGTCCACAACCCACAAGACGGTATGGACTCACAGGTGAGAAGTGAGACCCTATGCTGGCATTGTTGTCATCCTAAATTGAAGTCTGACACACCTCACTGTAATATTTGTACAGTTCTGAAGCCCATTCTGTAAGGTACGTTATATTTTAGCTTTATTGTAGAGAAATCCCTTTATTCCCTGCCAACTTCTCCTCCTTTGGGATTCCCCAAAAGTCCGTTGGACAGCTCCAGCTTATTCAAAATGCTGCTGCCAAAGTTCTTAACAAAACCAAGAAAAGGGATCACATCACTCCAGTTATCAGGTTGTTGTACTGATCACAGTTTTGTGCAGAATTGATTTTAAAGCATTTCAATGGTTTGGGCCCTACATTCATCTCTGATATGTCTGATATATATAATCCTGATAGGGCTCTGCAGGAGCTCCTTAGCTAGTGGTGAAAAGAGCTGAAACTAAATTTGGTGAAATGATGTTTATCCACTATGCTGTTCAACCAACTGTCCATCAATATCAGATCTGCACAAACCGTAGCTTTAAAAAGCTGCTAAAAACGGCACTAATCTCTTCCACCTTCTTTTAAAAATCTGCACCTCCACCACGCTTTTCTTCTTTTATTGATATTCTTCCAGTTTTGTGTTTCCTGATTTGTTAATCTTTTTATTAAATTCCTGGAAAGCACATTGAATGACCTTTGTGTATGATAATGGGCTACATAAATAAATTGACTAGTCCTCCTGGTGGAAATCCGCTTTCCTTTCTGAGGAGAATAAGACGGATTAGGTGTTTTTATAGATTAGATTTTGGACTGAACTCCCATGGAAAGCTGATTCCATAAGGAGGGCTGGTGACCACTGTTTAAGAAACCAAACACCCTGATGCCTAAAGCAACTCTCTCTCTTTAGGAGTTGGTGCTAGCCCTTATGTAATGAATTGCAATGTGACCATCGATACCCAGGATCTTGCTGTAGGCCGGAATGTGGCTGCAGCCCTCCGAGAGTCCAGTCCAGGTGGGATCCCAGGGGTGCAGGTCATGGCCCTGCCCCATGAAGGTACTGTGGAAATCGCCTGCAATGTAGAAAGTGTACAAGAAGGCCATCCATCTGGTCCAGCTACTGGAGCGGAGTCATGGCCAGCGTTCAGTATTGGGGGACAGAACTTCTACCACGCTTCTGCCTCACTCATCACTGCCCGGGTAACAGAGCTGGCGGACCAACATGGCGTGACTACCAAAGGATCCGCCCTGGTGGGTTTCACACCCCTCGAGTGCAAGAGCCTGGCCGAGAGGGCGCTGGTTCAGGAAATCGGAGAGTTCTGGAAGATGTTGCACAGTGTGCGAATGTAAACCTTCATAATTTGAGTAACGAGTGCAAGATTAATCTATTAACTTTAAGTAATCCTGCAACAGTATTAATAACGATTATTCACATATGTGAATGTTCATACATACTATTGTGAATGATTCTGACCATATCAGAGGGGTGGATATTTTAATATAAATATATGTACATTTTAAATATCATGTCTTTAATATGGAAAGACCTTTGAACGGCCTAATTTTGCAAGCTGTATAAGTATGTGTGCTTATATAGGTATAGATATGTATGCATGTATGTGTGTATGTATATATATATATGTATGTAGACCCATTTTATATATATATATATACAGCTAGCAAAATTTGGTGCAAAAGAATATGCCGTCTCCACACCGAAACGACCATCGGCCGCCTCTGGTTAATTTGTTGGCTTTGTTTATGTATGATATGACATCTCACATGTACTGACCCAGTACTTGATTACAGGGGCCTGTACATACAGAGTATGTATATTGTACTTGGGAAGTGCCTTACATTGCTTACATGAAGGTGGCAGTGTTTTTGGTACTTATTGCAGGTGTACTTGAAATGTTCCTACTGACTTTTTTCCCCTCTCAGTTGGTGACATGTACATGCGTAATGCTGTAGTAGACTTTTAGCATCATGAATCATTTTGGGTTTGTCAGCTTCTGCATTGTAATTAATGTATTGAGTGTTTTGATGAAGCAGAAGTTTAATGATTGTGCACTTTGTGTGTTCAAGGGAGTTTTGTAAATTGCTAGTCTTTAGTGCTTAGTGATACAGTTTCAAACACTCAAATGTTCTTAGATGGTCATCTATAAATTGAAATATTCAGTAAATTACTGAATACTTTTGGGCTCAAAGCTATAACCAGTGGGTCAGAGAGACATTTATCACCTTGTGGTCACTCAAGTCACCAAGTATAGCATTTTACTTTGGTTCGTGTTTGTGTGTGATGGGAGACGAGATAAACACAGACCACAAGGTTACAGTGGGTCACAATTTTGTTAATATCTAGTTTTATTCCTAATTAAATAAACCTATGTGTCAGAATCAAACTATCACCTCTCCTTTTACACAGTCACTTTTGGTACTTTTTTGGCCACAGGGCAAAAAAAAAAAACCCTCGAAGAAAAGGCAGCCACCAGGTTCTGCCTGTCTATTTGCAAAACAGCAGTTAACCTTTCCTGAATTACATGACAGTAACGTGTTTACTATAAATTAATGGAAGAAAGTGCATCAAGTGTTCAAGTAGGGTGTATAGTTTTAAACAACACACTTAGGAAAGGGATGCAGATGGCATATACTGAGACCTGCACTAAAAGGGGAGAAAAAAAAAGGTGAAAAAAAATAAATTGGCATAACTGTTCTCCAGAGACGATGCGAACAGTTCTGGGTGAGGGCAAAGCCTAAATCCAGCAGGTAGACTGTAATAGACTTTGCATCCCTTGATTGGCAGTTAAATAGCACAAATATTCAAGCTTTGTGTGCACAGGGGGCTGTTGGAGGGTAAGTGGTTTCACAATCAGTGTCTCATCTCTTCGAAGCCCGTCGGGGGTCCCTGCCATTACTGATGGTGACAGATGGTTTGGGAGGAGCAGGAGGTCCCCCTGCAGGCCCTGAAGGAGGACCGTTGCCTGGAACCCGTCCGTTTGTTCTCCCTGGAGCCCCGAAGTTAGGAGGTGCTGGGGCTGCGTTGTTAGGAAACGTTTGCATGGCACCATTTCCTGCAAAATAAAGGTGTTTCAATGAGTGGCTTCATGAATCCATTTCCCTCAGTGATAGTGATAAAGAAACATGAGAATTGCATTTTATTGCCAAGCTTTTTAGACAAAGAAAACAGTTAACCTGGTGTAATGGTGCAACAATAAAATATATACTGTAAATAAAACTAAACTGTAGCTTAATTAATACAGCATACAGCATAAATGCCCTTTCTAAACTGTTGCCAAGTGTTCATTCAGAAAGCATTATTTGCTTACCTGCCTGTACAGGATTACCCACATTTTGATTGGGGGGAGAATTTCCTCGCTGTTCTTTACCCTAAGAGCAAAAGAGAACGTCTTAACAATAACATACAGTTCAGTAACTCTGGCCGACTTAGTGTTTATTTTGAGTACCCCCAGTCCTCATAGCCCACTTGACCTCTCTATGAAGCCCCACCACATATCTAAATTCAGACCTTATTCATGTATTAACTATCAAAAGAAAACATAAGGGTATTCAGTACTGTGTCATGAGGCCCTCATTTCTTTATATTTTGCTTTGAATCACCTTGTTGGTGCAAAAATACTATTATCTGCCTCTCAAACTTTTATCTTTGTCATATTGAGTAAATAAAATAAATGGGAACAAATGTTTTGTTGTGAAATGCTGGAAAGTGCATAAAAGATACAAGAAGCCTAGATAAAGGTGTCCCAACCAATCAGCATTCAGGACCACCAGTATACTGATCACCGCCTGATCTGGAATCATTGTTTCTTCACTGGTTCAGGCCTCAAATTAGATGTACTTTGTTCTGTTTGAATGATTCATACATAGGTCACTGTGTGGCTTAATAAAACAAACAAACAAAAACATTCCTCTGAAACTGGTCAGTTCAGGGACTGGACTAAAAATAAGTGTCTTTGAAAGTCCTTCAGGAAGCCTGGAGAATTGCTGAAGACCACATTAAAATATCAGATCACTGGAAGATGATTATAAAGAAATGGGGAAGGGGCTCAAGACGTTTTCCACAGTAATCTCTGAAAGGGGTGAATGTAACTGTACCGTCTTGTTCTGCTGGTTGGCCTGGGCTAGCAGCTCTGGATTTGGTTCGCTGAAGTTTGGAACCTCTGAGTACACCATACAGAACCTGGAGAAGAGCTGAGTTTTGTTACTATGACAAACCCAAACCTGTAAACCCCACAAAATTCAAAGTAATCATCCTCAGACAGGACGAGATGCTCTACTCACTCTCCGATTTTCTGCAGGTCTCCACCTCGTCCAGTGTACAGAGTAAGGCATCCCTTCCAAATGGAGGCGTAACTATAATCCAAGTTGTAAACCATGTGTTAATTTCTTTTTAAACAGCTACTACTTTGAGCTGTGTACAAACAGCTCTGTATTTCGGCTGGTCAACATAAATATACCACTGTACTTAAAAGGACAGGTGACGATAACTAGGGAATGAGCACAGTGTTGTGAACAGTGTCTGGGGCTGCACAATATATCGTCTGTAAACTTATCGCGATATATGAGATCACAGAAGGCTGCAATTTGCAAATGAGCCTCTAACCAATTAGTGTGGGTGACTAGTCACGGTTGGGTGTTCAGACAAATTGAGGTCTCAGTGTAACCCCAAAAAAGTCTAATTATTTTAATCTATTTAACTATTAAACGTTTGTTTTCTTTAATGGCCGTATTCCACATTTTACCATTTCATTTTTTTCTGATCGGCTCCACTGTATTGCAGCTCATTCAATAGGCAACATGGGGCTGAAACACTTCTTACAACTTAAGCAAGAAAAGGCGAGACTAAATTGGTCTATGCTGAATACAAAGATATGTAAATGTATGACATCACAAAAACTATGATCTGAAAACGGCCTGTTTTTGTTGCTTAGTTTTCATATATGGACTGTATTGACAGAGGCATGAGTGTAAATTCTGAAACAATATTGACACACTACACCTTTCTAAATCCAGAAAAGTGATTATGGGACCTTTAACAGATTTTATGGAATTGGAACCACAATACACAGCAGAATAATCGCAATACTAATATTTTGTCAATATTGTGCAGCAAGTAACAGATCCAGATTTTGGCTGCTCAACATAAATCATCCAGTATTTAAACCTCATGTTCTGTCAAATTTACCAACATTCTTTATGTTTTGGGGTCAACCTGACCAGCAATTCAAATTTCCAGAAAATGGGTGAAACTAAAATTGCTACCCAAGTTTGTGTTGGTACTTTGTTGATCGCCTAAAGTTTTAAATAAAACATACATGGAATGAAATATCAAAATTGGTTGAAAATATGTTTCCTTTCCCCATGTCATGTGATCAGTGGTTTACAAAATGTGTACAGACCCTGAAAACACATGTTTATTTTGTGTTTCCACAGTTTGTCTACATTAAATTAGGAAAAGGCATTTAATATTAAGCTAAAATGTAAGATTGCTGCTGCTGCTACTACTACTACTACTACCACCACCACCACTACTACTACCACTACTACTACTACTAAAAATAATAATAATAATAATAATAACAACAACAACAACATTCAACGTTGAACGGGGTCAAATGACAACCAAACAAAAGTTTTCTCAACTAAAGTGTAATGTGAAAGAAGTCAGTTTTGACTCTCGGGGAGATTATATATATACACACGCTTGGAGACATGAAATATTGAATGAGGTTAAATGACCCCAAACATAAATGAAAAATGAAAGCATTGTATTATGAGGCTGTGTGTGATTTTTAAAAAATTAAATTTCAATGTGAAATGGGTGAGGTTTACCCCCGAGTGAGGCGGATGATGTCCCCGGGCTGGATGAGGCTCCCTAGCTCATCCCAGACAGAGATGGCGATGCTGCCGCTCTTATCCGCCACTTTACAGGAGCGCACTTCGTGTCCATCCTTTGTCTTAGTCACACGACCTGGAGGAAAAACCAGACACAGAGCATGGTGGATCAGCCCTCTTTCCTCTTTATTTACCCGCCTGGAGAGCAGCAGAGACGGAGGAAATCAAATCGAGGAGGGATCTGAGCGTCTTTATTTAAAACACTGTCTCTTTAAGAAACAAACAAAAAAAAAAAACCAGAACAGCTTGGAGCCCAGTTTTGTCATGAGGCACATCAGCATGGAGGAGGAGGGGGAGGAAGAGGAAGAGGGGGTTAACAAAACTTACCTATTTCCAGCACTATAAATACGATATTGAGGTTTTTCGAGCCTGGTTTGACGTCTTTGATCAGGACCACCGCCTCGCCAGGAGAGCTCATGTCTGCAGGAGCTCCGAGAAGAACAGCAGCATTCGGCCCAGCTAGACCCTCTAGCTGGATAAAACAACCCGAAATAATACAAAAACACCCAAAATACACCTTCCAATCTGATATACACCCCTCTTTTGATCTTAAAGGGGTTGTTTAACCTGGTTTAACCCAGCCGGCTGGTTCTCGCCAGTAAAAGTCCTTCAGTTTAATTTATCCAAGCCTTGGGTTTGGCAGTCTGAACCAAAACCCACCTCTTACATGTAAGGGAAATCTGTACTTTGATGTGTTTTATGTTTCTCCTGTCCTCAGCCTTCCAATAAGCAGCAGTTCACTTTATCATGGTGTGTTCAGGTCGAGATTTCCTTATTATGCTGGACGAGGATAAAAGAAAAATGTATATCTTAAACAAACGTGTAATCAATGTTACCTTATGTTTCTTTGTGTTGTTTTTAAAACTAAAATTTTTAAGTTAAAGCTTTTTTCCCCCGTGTCTATTTTCTCTCCGAGTCTACACAATGAGATGCAGCTCACAAAAAAAGACTGGCCGGCACTTTTAGACTCTCACAAGGAGGAGGAGAAAAGGAAAAATAAAGATTACTGTGTATCATCCTCTCATTCCGCTGTCCTAAGACGACGCAGTTAAAGGAGAGCGCACTGTAGCGAAGAAAAAAAAAACAACTAACTACAGTTGAAAAAAATAGTCATAAACTCGTCCTGACGCCTGTTTAGGTTTCATTATTATTACTATTATTTAAAAACCTAATGGTTTCTACTGCTGCTGGTGAGGCGTTAGAGTCGTATAATCATATTAAACCCTAACCTCTCGGCAAAAAAGGGAGAAAAAAGAAAAATTAAATCGTTTTGACATGACGCGACATAAAAATGATAAGAAAAAAACTCAGAATAACGCCAACGTGTGTTCAGCAGGGTTTTTATATAAACACCGGACTGTCCCATTAATACTAAAAGATTGGGGGACCTACGAGTTACAAACCGAATTCTGATCATCCTAATATCTCCGTGACTTTTGAAAACTTTCATAGTGCGTTATTTAATTAAATAAAAAACAGATAATAACTCTTCAGTTATGCATTAAAAGTAATAAACAAGACATTTGAAACAAAAAACACAATGGTGCGTGCCGTCATGCTGATATCTGATTGGACGCTGTGAGGAATGTGCCCACATGGAAAGGAAATACCCGTACACCATTTTCTCACACGTTTCGCGATATAACTTGAATATCATGCAATATTACAATATTTACCCCCTTCTAACGACGTCTTAGTTATTGATCACTGCTGACCCCATTTTATATCCCCCTGTTATATGTCATGTTTTTGTAATAAGGTCAGAATCTACCGTGTTTTGTACGAAATAAACTAAATAAAAGCCAAATATCGTATATAAAGACTCATTAAGGGCAACAGCAGCTTAATTACAGTGCAGGTAGCTCCAGTGAGGCTTATAAACGTTTTCATGTGAACAGAAAGGTGTTTCTTCCATCGCAACGCCAGAGGGCAAGGCTGTACTATTGATGAGAAAATCAACAAAAAAGAGTATTTTGGCTTAAATCAGAGGAGCTAAATAAGTGTTAGAATATGTATGTCATCATTACAACACAAGATGTCGTTCCATATTCTTGTTTTATGTCAAATAAAAGCAAAACGGGAAACCGTCACGAACAGGATTCGAACCTGTGCGGGGAAACCCCATTGGATTTCGAGTCCAACGCCTTAACCTCTCGGCCACCGTGACGCCGCGAGTCTGAATATACCGCGGGCGGCTTAAGAACATCACTCAGTCCTGAACCTCACTTCAGGGGAGAAAAATGTATTTTAACTTGCAACTCAGGTAGATTTAAAAATAAAATTAGGTAATTTGTTTTTTTTCCTATTGCCATTCATTAAAAATAAAAATTAAAAAATCAGAAAAAAAATATCTTGGGTTGTGTAGCTTTTGTTCTTTTGCACGTTACTCACTTCATGTTTACTAAAATTCATTCAACATTCTTTGCTAACAAATTCAACATTCATTCAACATTCTTTGTTACTCTTTCAGAGTAACATAGGGTTATTGCATCTGATCTAATGTTATTTGCATGTTACCGATTTCATATTTACTTAAAAATACACTCAATAATTGATAACACATAAAATTGCATTCTAACGCAATTCAGGTTGATTTAAAAATAGAATTAGATCATTTGGGGGGATTCCCTTTCTTATATTAGTACAAATAATTTGAAAAATACACCACCAAAAAGCTTTTGCATATTTGCATGCTAATCACTTAATATTTACTAAAATACACTCAATATTCTTTGCTAACAAATACAATTGAATTTTATCTTGCAGTTCAGGTAGATTTTAAAAGAGAATTAGATCATTTGTTTTTCCCTTTCTTATCAGTACATATAAATATATTTACAGTATGTTCACAGTTGAGTTCCTTTATAAAGCAGAAAATGGGTGGCTTAAGATGATCACACAGTCCTGAATCTTGCATTTTAGAGATTTAGATCATTCAGTTTCTCCATTTCTTATCAATAACAATCATCTTAAAAATACACCACCAAACAAGCTTTTGCACATTTCCATGTTACTCACTTCATATTTACTAAAAATACATAGTTATTGCTAACAAACAAAATAGCTATCCCTAGTAAGGATTAAGCTGTTACAGAAAATTAATAGCTTTTTAACTTACAATTCAGGTTGGTTTTTATTTCACTGTGTTCTATGTGTGTTTGGGTGAAATGACAATAAAAACCAACTTGACTTTAAAAATGCATTAGTTCATGTATTACAATATGTATGTTTAAGACTATTACACAGTCCTGAAACGTATTTTTGGGACGAAAAATATGTATTTGTAGACTATTTCAGACTAATAAAGGGTTATGGTATATTATCTAATCTAATTAGTATGTTACCCACCTCATATTTACTAAAAATACATTCGGTGTTCTTTGCTAACAAATAAATGTACAGTGTGTTCACCATCTGAGTCTTTATTAACTAGAAAATGGGTGGTTTAAGGATATTACATAGTCCTTAAACTCACTTTTATTTTTTCTCTTTTCTTAACCCTCTATGGCATGGTGTTGCCTTCAGGACACACTGCTAGCAGAAGGTAAGATCAATTTCACTTTTTAACATGTTTAAATTAAAAATAATTTTGTATAAAAATGTATGTGATACACATGAATATGTAAAGCATAATTGATTGAGTAAAGACACTTTTTGTCTTTATTTATATACTAGAAGTGGAGTTTTTCATTTGTTGCCTCAGGGCAACATTGTGCAGTAAGACCACTTTTATTTGAACAATAACATGCTCATAGATGGAGAGGCATAATTATCACTATAATATTTTTTTTGCTGTACTGTCTATTACTCACAGGAAATGGATGCAAGAACATTTTGTGGGTGTAAGGAAAATGATCAAGCAGTTGCATCCCCCTCCAAGCCCCCCTATCAGATTTTGGTTTGTTGCCTCAGGGCAAAAAGATATTACAAGGGTACTAAGGTTTTTTTCTATTATATAATAAGTGGAATGAGGGACAAAAAAGGAATACATACATTAGAAGAAGTTTTATTGTAGCAACAACAACAACAATTTCAACAAGTTTTATTTCAACAAACATCAGTGGAGAAGAGCACCTAGTACACTTATTCCAGTCCCTGATGTGCGTCTGGATGCCACAGCCCACTGGATGGTCATGGATGGAAAGAAAGGGAGATGCAAGGTACCAGGATGCAAAGGTACACCTAAAGTTAAGTGCCGAAAATGTGACGTCCATTTGTGTTTCACATCCACCAGCAACTGCTTCCTCAAGTTCCATACAGAATAATACAGACTGTGCTTTGTAAAAAGAGACACACCAATTCAATCAGTACCCCACAGACACACATTCAGAAACACAAACACACAGCACAGCTAATCTCTAACCCATGGATTGCTAAAACATTTGTGACTGTTGTTGCAATAAAATGTCTTCTAATGTATTTTTTCCTCTTAAAATACAAAATCATGCCATAGAGGGTTAATAGTAAACACCTTTATATACATTTTTAATGATATTTGTATAGTGTAATTTTTATATTACACTGTTATATTGTATAGTTTTTATTCTATTGGTTATGCAGCTTCTACTTTCTCCTCTTGTTCTGTCTATTTTGCTCTTGTAATAATACATATTTCCCACCCATAGGACTAATAAATGGTTATTGTTTCTTATCTTGTCTTCTTTGCATGTTAATCACTTAATATTTACTAAAAATACACTCAATATTCTTCGCTAACAAGTAAATAAGTTACAGTCTGTTCCTATATTAGCCAGAAAATATAATTTTTTAAATTTATCACTACTGATCTATACAAATCCAACAAATATAATTATAATTATAAAGTGGATAACCAGACATTGTTAGATGTTTAATGAGTTAATAATTAAGAGCCAATGGGATAACACAGTGAACTACAAGCAGCAGGTGGCTTAAGACTATTGCACAATCCTGAAAACGGTTTTTATATATTCATAGTTTGTGTGTACATACACACAAACTATATATAAAGTGACACCTTATAGTCATGCGTGAACATAGCACAGCACACAGTGTGAATTTCTTTCTCTGCATTTAACCCATTCACCAAGCAAAGCAAGGGGCTACCACCAATGAGTGGTGCCCAGGGAGCAGTGTGTAGGGATGGTACCTTGCTCAAGGGAACCTCAGTGACAAGGCCAGCGGTTCTGGGATTCAAACCCACAACCTTCTGAGTGCAGGGGCAATGCCCTAATCACTAGACCACCAGCTACACAACAGACGATCATTCAAAAATTGCATTCATTTCCCATTTCCAATACACAATAAGGTACCTGTACCAAATTTAGACGAGTATCTGTCGAGAGGTGGATCACAATAATGCACTTTTGTCATTTTTGTAGCTTAACTGATCAGACAGGTCAGTGATTGTCATAAAAACATCAACAATAAAAGACTAAGAGAAATTTAAGAAGCAAAATTTTTCATCAGAGGTGGGGCAGAAAAAAGCCCTGTTATGAGTAAAAGGAAAAGGATGTTTATGGAAAATCATGTTGTTCATTCTTAACAACTGTTTACCTGTATGGTATTTTATATCACAAAAATATGGCCACATTGGGAGCAAAATCAGTATTTGGATGTATAAGAGAGTGTAACCCAGTAGCAGTCAAAGATTTGGTTTATTACAATCATGAAAGGCTACAGCTCCATTAAAAACAGTCTTCTGTGTAGTAGAATAGTGTTCACCTCAACAGCGTAAACTCTTTATAATCAGGCGTTGTCTCAAATACTGACAATTCTGGCCTTATTCCAGTCCACTTTTCACTATACTGTATGAGTATATTGTTAGTGTAAAATAAAAAGGTGGAAATCTCTTTTAGCACTTACACGTGGGCAAGCAAGAATGGGTAAGGATGCAATTTTTTTACACAAGGTGGAGCCCATTCACAGCGAATAGTAGACAGTATGACCCCTGGGCGTAAGAATGCAAAGCACAGCTTCTTCTCTCGTGTCTACAAATGAACATGTACATGCAGGTTATCTGTAGGTTTCATTTTTTTATTTTCATAAAAAGTTAGATTGGTTCAATTTAAGCAACTGCCTCACAGTCATACCTTATGGGCTTTTTTTGCTCCAAACCTGGTGTACAGCTTCTTGAAGTTTATGTTTTGTTTCTCGTTTTTCTCAATTCATTCCATTGTTGCTACACACATAGATATATAGATATAGATATAAAGTACTGTGTAAATGTCTTATGTTTGTTAAGCCACACAGTGAACCATAATCTAACTTAAGGCCTGAACCAGTGAAGAAACAGGAGCAGATGATTCCAGATGATCAGGCGGTGATCAGTATACTGGTGGTGCTGAATGCTGAGTGGTTGGAACTCCTTTGTCTATTCACCTTGTATCTTTAGGCACTTTGCAGTCTGTCGCAGTAAAACATTTGTTCCCATTTTCAATTGAATCTACTCAATATGCCAGTAAAGACAGTCTGACAGGCAGAATATAGTATTTTATCTCCAAAATGGTGATTCAAAGCAAAATATAAAGACTTTTGCACACTACTATTAATATACTAAGGCTATTAGCCCTTACTGATCATGCTTACACCCAATCAAACCCATTCTTTTGGTGATTCCATACGATGTTTTTTTTAAATTTTTTTATGGTAAGAGCTTTTCACTGGATGGCACAGAGGAGCAGAGAGAGGGAGAAAGCCAGCTTGGCAGCCAGTCTCACATGTGGTTGATGTTAAAAAATGAGACGGAGCACATCTCTGTCTGGAAGGAATACTCAGCTTCACCCTTTCACAAACACTCCTTCCACTAAATTCACATTTTAGATGCCAAAAATGATTCCATAAAAAAGAGCATACACATAAAAGTTTTATAATTATTAACAAATATTTCTCCTGCACGAATAATTATAATATATGGATATCTTTCTTTAAATAGTGTTATAATTCTCACATTTGGCAGATATTCTTTTTTATAACAGTCTAATTATGTTACAAATGTAGGAAAATGTAATGTTAGCAGTCTTGCATAAGGACTTTAACAGGTGTAGTGGGGTGTGTTTGCCCAGATGGGGCACCAAACCACAGTCTGTGTTGTTAGTCAGTGTCACTTCTGTTCTGAGAACAATTCACCACCCAAAAACATCTATGGTAGTACTATGGTGGTCCCTTTCAGTCTCAGATATACTACAGTCTGTCTCCAAAGTTCATCATAAATGTAATGTACCATTTATTACAGTTTTAACATTATAGTTCATTTTATCAAGTTTTCTTTGGTTATAAAATATTTCCATATAAAGACAAGTAAAACCCCAGCCTTTGTGAATACAGCATAGTGTATTTCATACCGAGCATTTTCTGAGGAGTTTATTTAGACTTTACATTTTATATCATTCGTGTCTCTGTGGTTCTGTGTGTCTGTGCATAACATAAGTAAATTCCTCTGGGATCAATAAAGTTTTCTGATTCTAATTCCGATATATGGTAAGTGTTTCTGATAAACTGTCCAGTGAGGTCCAAGGTGGGTGGAGCTAATGTTAAAAAAGGGTATAAGTGCATAAATAATGTAATACATTGTAAATGTAAACTACCATTTATTGCACATCCTAACATTATGATAATTAGTATAGTCAAGTTTTTGTTTCTGAAATATTTCCAAATAAAGATAACTAATGTAAACACTGGTGTGGATTATCTCCGTACTATCACTAAGACAGATGGCTGAGTGAGCTTTAAAGGCTGAACACCTGTGGAGCATGAGGGTCCTCCATGCCCCGGCATCTTGGTGGAAAGTATGCCATCAATCCCCGCAGACAGACAGTCACCACCTCTCTCATCTTCATGCCGTGGAAAATGGACAGTGAGCAATTCATCAGAACCAGGAATGTGCTTTTCTCGCCTGGCGTGTGTGTGTGTGAGCATGCACAATGGTTTTCACTCTGAAATGGTGCCTCCCAAATTCATTTCAAGCATTTTGTTTTTGGGGCAAAATGAAAAATGACATGGTCCGTTCTGAGCTGCTTCTTGGGAAATTAATAGTAGATGGTTTAGTTATATATCAAGTTATGTGCACATAGATTACAAATACAAATTCTGTAAACAAACACTGTTAAAAATAAAAAATAATGAGCCATCCATTACATTTACAGCATTTACCCATAACTATGTACGATACTGTGCAAAAGTCTTTAGCCACCTCTCATTTCTTTATATTTAGCTTTGAATCACCTTGTTGATGCAAAAATATTATTTTACGCCTGCTAAACTCTCTTTTTTGGCATACTGAGTAGATTAAATAAAAGAAACGAGAACAAATGCTTCACTAGGACAGGGTGCAATGTGCCTAAAGATACGAGGATCCTAGATAAAGGTGTTCCAACCGCTCAGTATTCAGCACCACCAGTATACTGATCACCGCCTGATCATCTGGAATCATCTGCACCTGTTTCTTCACTGGTT
>JBBJLS010000002.1:5425156-5437848 GCA_037577275.1 Bryconaethiops microstoma
TGAAATCAGAGTTTACTGATACACTCTGAGTTCTGAGGGTAAACACCAGTTCTAGACTGTTTTACACCGTTTATATTAACTGAAATCAGAGTTTACTAATACACTCTAAGAGCTATATATTTTTAAATGAGTAAAACATTTACTTGATGATGTGGTATGATGTAATACCTTACACTCATTAGTCCCATAGTGTCATACAGTAGTTAACACCATAGACATACTACTGCTAGGGCCATACGGGTTCCACAGACCAAATAGTGTCATAAAGCACCATAACCACTTATTGTGATAACCCTGCTAGTGCTGATTAGCACCATAGACTCATTTTCTAAAGGTTATCACTAGAAGCCTGTTAGCATTGAAGCCCATTTAGAGTCATAGACCCATGGTGCGACAAATGGGGGTCTTGTTTACACTGGAGACCACGCAAAAGCCTCAACTGCAAAATTCTGGGGAGTTTCTGGACAAATCTTTGAAACTGTGAGCGGTTCACAAAGGCTGAAATGAACATTCGCTTATGTTGAACTTGTGTTTATTTTTCCCCCTTGGAAAATATTTTGTCTCGTTTCTTTCGACCCTTCCACAAAATTTCCTTTCCTTTCGTCTGTCTCCACCACCTGTTACCCTCTTGTTAGCTGATAAATATTTTATTTCATCTTGTCCATCAACAACCGCCCCCCACCCTCGACAAGTATTTTGATCCCTGGGTATTTTGCTCATTGCGTAGACCCTTTAATACCATTGAACAATTAGTGCTGTAAACCCATTAGCCTATAAACAATTAGCACAGACCCAATAATAGCCTAACCCTGTTAGCATTGGAACCGTTAGACATCACAGACCCAGCAGTTCAACAGCCTTGTTAGTATAATAGAATCTGAATCGCAAAACTTTATTGATCCCGGAGGAAAATGCTTATGTGATGACTGCCACCACACACAAAGACACAGAGAGACACAAGACACAGAGACACAAGAACAATATAAAATAAAATAAGTCTAAATGAAATCTAAATAAAAGTCTGTAGAAAGAAAACATTGGACAGCATTGCATATAGTTGCACATCATAGCAAAAATAATGCAAATAGTCTTTCACACAATGATCTTTCACATGTAACAAATATACAGAAAGAAGCAGCAGGTTATTGCACAGATTACTGTGTTGGTGTGTGACTGAGGGAAGAGTTGTGGAGTCTTATGGTGGTGGGAAGGAAGGATTTTCTGTGGCGTTCATTGGAGCACTTTAAGCTGGTCAGTCTGTGGCTAAAGGTACTTCTCCGATCGTTCACCACCCTGTGGAGTGGGTGGTCCACATTGTCCGTGATAGACTGAAGTCTGGACAGTGTTCTCCTGTACTGTACTGTACTGTCTCTCTTTCATTATTTATAAATGTGTTAAAAGTATCACATTGAATGCAGTATGATTTACTGTATCACTGTGTCTGTCACAACGTTTTTAAAGTGATTTGAGTATTTATAGTCTTTCTAGATGTTCTGCTGGATTCCTCAGCTTGATTGAACCCCACCAGAGAAGACCATGGATTGGGTCATATGACACACATCAGTCAGGAGTATATATTTTTCACTCTTACAATGAAAAAACAGCTGGTTTTAGTCCAAGATTTGTGTTATATATCCAGGAATATATTTGTGGTTTACCCCAAGTACTCCCATACTGTCTATTAACTATAAAGTACGTTCAGCTCTTTTTAGTTCCAGATTAGTGTCATACGTCCAGGAAAAGGAATATATTTATGTTTATCTGAAGGTGCCCCCATAAGATACTATTCAGAATAATGTAACTAAGGGGTTCCTATTCAACCAAGCTCTCCTACAGTTGGAGTGGGTGTGTTCGAGCAGGGAAAAGGGCAGAGAACCAGGATTGAAAACCATGTATTATGTGGTAATTTATGACTGTCTCTCGCAGAATTTCCAGCAGGACATGGCCCTGCAGTCCGAGGCGGCCCCCTGGCAGTGCTGGAGCCTGGAGCGTGTGGCTGTCATGCTGGGGGCCCGTTTCCCCGGCAGCCATGTCTGGGTGGTTCGCGCATCCCGTATGTACTTACACAAGTTCAGCTGCTACCAGAACTTCGTGGAGAGTAACCTGTTCGGAGCTCCAGAGCACTCTCCAGACTACGGGGCTCTGCGGCACCTCAGAGGCCTCCTGGGCCACGGCATGGAGCGCGCCAGCCTCCCCAACCCCCTGCCGCCTTTAGGGGTCCCTGTGCGCCTTCCTCAGGGCTTCTCCCTGACCTTGGTGGGATTCAGCAAGGGGTGCGTGGTGCTGAATCAGATGGTGTATGAGCTGGCGGGAGCTCGGGTGGACCCAGAGCTCAGGCTGTTCCTGGACAGCATCTCGGACATGTACTGGCTGGACGGGGGGCACCCAGGGGGCAGCGAGACGTGGGTGACTGACAAACGGGCACTAGGAGAGCTGGCGGCCTGTGGCGTGGCCGTGCACGCCCATGTCACACCCTACGAGGTCAGGGACCCCATGAGGGCCTGGGTGGGGCGGGAGCACCAGCGTTTCGTTAAGACGCTGGAGGAACTCGGAGCCTCCATCACCAACAAGCTGCACTTCGAGAACGAGCAGGCGTCCATCGATAACCACTTTCAGGTCATAAAGGAGTTTTGACCGTCATCCAGGGCCGCTTTGTCAAGCCTTAAAGTGATAATTTGGTGAACGAAAATCATCTTTACACAATTCTTCCCTCATACCAAATGCAGTCAGTCAGCTAAGACATGTTTGATGTTCAATGTTTGATTAGATTTTATTAGATTTGGTTTTGCTTGTGTAGCAAACAAGCAATGGAAGATCACCAACAATTAAAATGGTTCAAATTGTATTACTGAATCGTCACAGATTCGCATCAAACAACATTGACATTTCAGAAAGAGCTGTTATATAACTTGATATATCATATTATTTTAAAAAACACAAAAGTACAACCATTCAGAGTAACTATGCAAGGTATTTATTTTTTATCTCCGCTAAAGAAGAACTCTCCAGACACTAAACATACCCTGGCTGACTGACGACTGAGAAATTAGTGTACATACAATATTTCTTGAAACCCGCTTTAATGTGGAATGTATTTTGCTGAAAAGCACAAGAATAGTTTATGTTGCACAGCTACAGCTTCTCCAGTGAAGACTATCAAAAGCAAGGCACTGAGACTAAAGCTCTGGATAAAGAGCAAGTGTTGTGCATGATCATAATCTTAATGATTGGCCATTTGGCCAAAAGATCTGTTTGAGTTACCTCTTGTGTGTCCGAAGGGCTTCGCTGTTTCCCGCGTGTCTGAAAGACACTAAATATGCTAACAAGCTCGGCTTAAACATAAATACTTAACTGCATACATTTCTCAAAATTTCTCATTTCTGTAGCCTGTTTTTTCACAGACATCCTTAGTTCTCAAGCTATGACACACCTGAATGTAAAGCTCTTCTATCCATGAGCCCTGACGCCTCACAAAAAGCTGAAAATGTTCTCAGATCGATTTTCCTGCTTACTTTCCTGCTTACTAATACTTGGTGATTAATTCTTAAGCTTTGTTTGTCACTTGTGTTGTCACTGCTGTAAAAATGACAAAGCTGGACAGATACAGTTCTTTTAATATAATGCTTTAATTCTGCTTCAGTGTAAAATAACCTGAAAGGTTAGATGTTAAGTTCTGAAATTATTAACTTTGTCTGCTGCATTAGAGACCAAAGCGATGTTTAACATGAGCGTATTTAAATATCTGAGGCCTGTAATTTGGCCTAGTTGTTCCTTCACTGATTGTCTTACTCTTGAAATGAAATTTATAATCTATCCATGCGTACCTGTTAAAATTCTGTTGACCAAGACTTAAAAAAAAAAAAAAAAAAAAAAAGTCTGTAGTTACTGTAGAACTACAATTCCAATGATAGAAGATTCTCTTGCTGAGACTAAATGGCTGTTTACTGGGGAGTTTATGCACTAGTTTGGAAGCTCTTTATATAGAAATCCACTGGGAGAAAATAGACAAGTTTGGATTTCATGCTCGAGTAAGAGGCATTGAATGTTTTACATGTTTTGTATCATTCCGTTCATTAGCAAAATGCTATTTGTTCCCTGACTGCTTATCTTGTTACTTGTTGATAAAAATTAAAATAAATTATTAGACCGTAGGCTGTTGTATGTTGTATTTCACCTTCCACAGCACATCTCTGCTGACTTGATTCACAGATTCAGTGAATCAGTAACACAGTGAGCAAAAATGTGGTGCAGATCATAACAGGTTCTGGAAATTAAGATCCGATTCCATATATTTGTCATCTTAGTTTCTTGCTCTCGTTCTTCTAGCCGTTGTATTGCCAGCCTTTCAGATAAACAACGGAGGTCTGGGTAGCCATTAGAGGGCGCACTTTGTCTGAAACCTTACAGTGGGGGGAGCAGAACATTTGCTTCTTCACCACTGCTTCTTGTAGACAAGATGATCTGTTTATGTGGCCCTCTTGAAGACTCCTGATTGAAAGGTTTAGAGTTTATGCCACATCTTCAGTAAGAGACTGAGAATTTGAAATACAGTAACCCCCCACTTTTCGCAGGGGTTACATTCCAAGAGCACCCACTTATAGTAAAACACCGCGTTGTGGTTAAAAATGCCTTTTTGTTTATAGTGTAAACCCTAAATATGCCCCCAAATATGCCCCCAAAACACATTAATTTCATTTTAAACTCATTAGCCTTAAAGAAAATGTAGTGGAAAACCTGTGTTCGTACTGTACAGTTTACACTGAACTCCTGCAGTGCTAGAATGTAAATACCGATGTTATCTCTATAGACTGTACTGTAATTCTGGCGTGGGTGTTTTCTTTGGTATGCGCTGTCATTTTCTTTGGTATAAGCAGGTAAATACAGTAATAGATATATTTACAGTAATAAAAATACAGGGCTTTAAGAAGAACAAAATGAAAAACACGAACACTCCCCACTTTCACGCAGTTGCGTTTTCAGTCCATTGCGGATTTTCAAATCTCCTGCTTCTGAGTACAGCTGACCGTGACGTTGGGGCCTCGTGCACAACGCCCCTTCGTCCTCGTGCTGGTTGTTTATGTTTGGGGTGGCGCTGAGCAGCGGAGGTTCATTTGGTTCAGGCTTCTGAACCACCGCGTGGCGCACGAGGCCCGGACATCACAGTCAGCTGTACTCAGAGGCGGAAGGTTCGAAAATCCGCGATGGACTCAAACTGCGACTGCGTGAAAGTGCGGGGGATTACTATAATGTCCAAAAACCCACAAGCTATGCATGTAACGCAGCAGCTTCCAAATAGACCAGAAAACTAAACTCACTTGAGAGAACTTGCATCTACGAATAGAAGTCAAGCCTCGAAAGATCAAGGGGTTACTGGTTCATATGCATCACAGGTAATGGCTCAGCAGAGAATAAATAATTCCAGAACTGGAAACCAGGCCAAACAAACACAGTGCAAACTGTAAAAGGCTTTGACCATGTTTATTTGAAGAATGATCAATCACAGAATTTGGTACATAATGTCAAATGTAATGGCATCCATAACCCATATGCCAATTTTTCTGATATTTTCCACATCCCTATACAGAACGTGTAGCTGCATTAAAACATTTTAGATCTATTAAATCAAGATACAAAAATGGATTTAAAATCCAATTAAATAGTTTAATTCCACATAGATATAAAAAGTTATCAAATTTCAAAATAGACATACATCCCTTTTTAATATATGATGGGTGCCTCCAAAAGACTATAGACCAGGCACTAGAGTTCCTGTTTCAACAAACAAAGAGGAGGTGCTTTTCCAGTTTGGCCTTTATAAAATGACAGAATTCAGCGTCTGGGCTGTGACAGGAGATGCCGGTCTTCAAGACAATGGCCCTTTTCTGCACAGACTGGTGACATCTCGAGGAAACCAGCAGCAAACAAACAGAGGCATTCCTCAGACCTTCTTATACCAACACATACAGCAAAAGGGTTTAACCTCAAAGCCCAAAATACTAACACTTCCAGTTCAAAAACACTTCAACAGTACCACAAAGGACAAGATAGCAGATCTTTCTTGATGTTTATCTCCAGAAACTCCTCACAATCATGTCGCTTCAGGTTTTTTCAGCCTAGGCATGCATGATCCTACATTCCAACACCACAAATAGCATCAGCAAGGTACCAACACAGTCAATAACACCAACGAGGAGGTTCTAGGTTCTGCCTCTGAACTTCTAGGACCAGAATGTGCTCCAAGTCAACCTAGTCCTTCTGGTGGTGCTCACTATTTTCAGACAACATGACATTAACATGCATTTTCTTTTCTTTCCTCTAAAAAACTTCCTTTCACCTTTATAACATTAGCACTTTATCTCTATATCAATATCAAATATCTTCAATACCGGTCAATGCCATCAACACTTACTTTAAAAATAATTTCAATCAATCAACCATGGCACCATAATCATTGGAAACACCCTAGACTTCACCTCTGTCTTTTTAAATAGAAGTAAAGCACATACTAGAAAAGTTGCTCAAATATTGATGACAGTGATTTAAAATGACTGAGCATGTTGATCACTCAAGTTTGTTGGAGGATACCAGATGAGTGTTCAAAACAACACAGAGGCACGAGGAACCTGCATCAATGACCTGTGCAGCTAGAGCTATACCTGAGAACAGAAAGTAATAGAAACTCTTTGTATGTTAAAAGCTAAAGATACGGCTGTCAGAGAAGTGGAAAAAACCCTGATGTTTACCAGCCAAGTGCATAGATTACATCATACACACCCACTGGTGTTCCCGTGTTACTGTTTGACTAATAAAACTGCTCTGCTCTACAGAGACGAAGGTAAAGTAGTAACAGTGGGCACATGAGCTGTAAAATGTTTGTTTTGTACAATATCGTGAAATAGCGCCACAAGGGACCAACCAAACCAGATCTTCCTTCAGAAATTTTTCACAATCGTATCACTTTAGTTTTTTTTTTTTTTAGCCTTGGTATGCATGATGCTACATCCCGACAGCTTACACAAATGCCAAATTTGACAGCATTGTCAAATAGCATCACCAAGGTACCAAGCAAATCAGTCAATAAAACCAACGAGGAGGTCCTAGGTTCTGCCTCTAGAACAAAGTGTCCAATTCTGGCCCTAAAGGGCTTCAGTTCAGTTTGGTGATTTGACTGGTCAAACATACCTGATTCAACTCCATCAAAAGAGTGTTTGAGCAGGAAAATCACCAAAGTGTGATGGACTCCAGCACCAGAATCTATTCCAAGTCAACCTAGCCCTTCTGAACTTTCCAGAAAACACTATATTAACATGACTTTTCTTTACATTAGCACCTTCTTGTTTGACTAATCAAACGGCTCTGCTCTACAGAGACGAAGGTAAAGGTGGTCACGACGGCCATGCATTGAAAAGGTATAGGAGTCTGAGACTTATACTTCCCTTTAGATCTCGCTAAAGCGCAAAGACGACAGTGGATTAAAAGCTTTATGGCAGTTCTTCAGAACAGCAGTGACTAAGAGGAAGTGACGACTGTGAAAATGTATCTGAACAATCCGGGGTGTGGTATGGGACTTGAACTGAGTCATGTTCCAAGAAAACCTGCTGATGTTTCACCACTGAGAGAAGAAATGCACATAAATTCACACAGGCAAACACAAACTGAGGGTGCACCTCTGAAAGGCAGTTTTGTAGGCGAAAACACTGGATCTTCAAGCAGTCCAATGCCCTGTTATTTATATTAGCTATATTATAACTACAACATACAGTGATTCAGTGTTGAAAATTTAACAAAAACAAATTGGAATAAATCTGAAATTTCTGGTCCCCTTTAAAAATCTTGCTGGTTTAGTGCACAATCTAACAACCCTAATCCCGGAAAAAAAAACCGCACTGAACATTTAGTGTTTTCCTTTCTCTTACATACTCACTTCCACCCTGGATCGGGTGTGCTGGGAGCAGTAAAACACTGAAATGGGCAGAACAGGTTAGGAACCACAGGTCTAGAGGAATCCTTGGTCCCATTCTTTTCAAATACTGACCTACCAGCTTCTTTTTTTTAATTATATAGGAATCAGGCACCTTATTGGACTTCATCCCCAAATAAATATTTCCCCCAAATTAAAAACAGAATGGTACGATGATAAAAGACGAACACATAAAATCACTAAATAGAAAAGGAGCTGCACAGCCACATGGTGATTTATCAAAAGGATCATGACTTCTTTTAGTGGCAATGTATCACTGAAAAATCGTCTTTGGTGTGGCTGGAAAATTATGCTGAAGTAGCAGAGAAGAATTTTGTGCTGGTGATGGAGGATAAAAAGAAAAAAAACAGAAGAAGTTAAGAACTTGTTTGAACTTAAAGGTGTTAGATGGTGCCCTCCCTCGAGGCCAGAACATCCTCCTCGAAGCGGAACCTTTTGGCGTGCGATGATGAGTCGAGGATGTTCTCCTTGTCCTCAACACCCTCTGGCGGGGCAGCCCACTTGCTGCCGCCAACCCTCTCTCGGGGGGTCCGCGGGCTCGGAGAGACGGGTTCGGGTCCAGGATACTGTTGCCATAGCCAGGGGTGGCTCAGACAGTCTGCAGCACTGGGACGGTCTCTGTTAAGGAGCAGGAAAAGAGAGTTGGTCAAGCTGTCCATTTGTGGAATATTTACAGGTGCTTGTGTTCGGCCAATAATTTCCATAAGGGCTGCAAAATATTTCCGTCTGTTAATCATTATCGTGATACTAGCCTCTGCAGTACTGATATCACAGAAGGCTGTGTTACGCAAATGAGCCTCTAATTAGTGTTTTTCACACTGCTGACCAATCACAGCTCCAGGTGTGTGTTTTGATTAATTAACTGACCTAATGAATTGAGGTCTTCAGGTAATCCAACAAAAGTCTAATTATTTTTGCCTATCTTTAATTATTAAAAAAGGTTCACTAAGGTGTTTTAAAAAGCCCATGTTCTACATTTTTCTTCAAGTTCATTCCCCACCCCCCCAAAAAAATACATTCACCATCTTTCATTCTTATATGGCCATTTTCCAGACTTTCTTTAGGTTGAACAATAGAGTCAAATTCCCTATGGTTGCCTTTGTTAGTGAAGTTATTTTCATGTCTCAATGCTTTGACTGTCAGACTGGAGAAACCAGTCACAAGTTGTAGAACTGGTCTGATTATTGTTCAGTGCTTTCAGTCAGAACATTAATATAGAAAATAAATGAAATTGGCAGGACTGAAGGTAGAAAATCATGTGATACAGGACTGATTTGTGACTTCACAAATCTAAACAGCCTTGGACAACATAAAGGGAAGTGAAGCTTTAACTTTACTGTGTCATGGAAATAACCGATATTCCGAAAGGCCTGTAAAACCTCAGGAGCAATAAACTTTGTGAACTTTTCTGAACTATAGAAAGACACTGTTCAGAAAAGACACTTAAGAACTGGAATTACTTTAGTTCAAAGTCTAAAACCAAACAATATGGTATCATGCCTCATGTAATCAAGTGGTCAATTATTCCCTTCTACCATGAAATGACCTAGATGTACTGAAGTGTGGTAGTTTCTGCCGTGACAGTGCAAATTTCCCACTTGCGGGATCTTATCTTATGTTAATCTTATCTTATCTTAGTTGGTATAAGGACCATTTTAATTTTGTAAATGTTGTGGAAACCTTTAATAAACAAAATTAATTTTAAAGATTCCTAATGATACTACAAGATTTTTGCACCAATTAATGGAACTTACTACTTCATGAATGGATACGCCCATCTAGGGACACAAATCTCTGTATTAGGAAAGTAGGGCATGCCAAGTTTCAAGTGAATTGGTCAAAGTATATGAAATTGAATATATATTTTTAAAAAACAATTTTTCTTATATATTTTCATATATAAGAAAATATATATTATGTAAAAAAATTTTTTTTGACATTTATGTTTTCTGTAGAACAAGACGATAGATGGATTTCTGTTATACAGGCATTCAGGACTTTGGGAGAATAGGATTTGGATAAATTTGTACACAGACAGACACTCACTCAGGTGCCTTGACCAGGAGCTTCCTGATGAAATGAACTGCCAGCTCAGACACTCTGGAAAATGCTTCTTTACTGAAGTCCACGTTCACCTGGGAGACATTCAGGAACGTCTGCTGCTTGTCGTCACCAGCAAAGGGAGACTCCCCAGTTATGAGCATGTAAGTGATTACACCAACACTCCTGGTGTTTATACAGACACATACACAGGAAACAAAACTGAAGTAAGCAAGGCAAAAAATATGAGGTTTTACTCGTGTATTATTTCCTAATGATCCTTCTGTGAATGTTCTGAACTGACATAACTGGGTTGTGTAAAAACATCATATGATTTACGATGTGACAAAGAAATAACCTACATTTGTTTTCATGAAGGATCTTCCCTACATATCATGTGGACCTAGACATAAGACTTAAAATAAATGAGTAAATAAAAGTTTTAAGAAAAGCTTACCAGAGATCTGATGCTGTGGTTATTGGCTCATAGTTCAAAATCTCTGGAGCTTAAAAAAAAAAAAAAAAAAAAGAGAATGTTGAAGCAAAAAATACAGTACAGGATTACTTACTTATATTAAAATCTACATTTGTGAATAATCCACAATGAAAGTCGTATCAGTCGAGGAGTTCTAAAGCACAAAACCTTTTGTGGGATTCACCTGGACAAAAAAGGCCAATGTGAAATGAACTGTTTGTTTACGATGCATGCAAGACCAGTGCAGTGTTCCATGTTGAAACAGTGCATGTAATGCTGTGTACACAATAGCAATTGCCACATGGCATCACTTCCCATCAACAGTGACATTATGTTTCTCTCTCACGTTGAAGAAAATTACATTTTACACCCATTTTTGTCAGAAATGAATTCTAATGTTGACATTTAACAACAATGAATGTCACTCGTCAGTCACCAGTGAATTTCTCGTGGTGCTAGAGTTGTACCCGAACTGAACCCGAGCTGCTTGATGGCAGCCAAGCTGACACACACAAGCCAAGCTGACTGCGTCACTGTTTTCTGATTGGTCAAAATGTTATCACAACATGGAAAACAGCCATTATTTTTTTACTGTTTGCACAAAAAAAAAAAGTAACAACTGGGAAGTTGATGAAATACAAGCACTTCTGTCTGTTTGGGCTAGCAGGGGTTTTCACTAACAAACTTATCTTGTTATAAGTTAACGTAAAGGTGTACCAGGACAAGGTAGCTGGGTTATGGTTTCAACACAGCTAAAGAATGCAAAGAAAAAATGTAAAAACTCAAGACTATAAATAATAAAAGACCACAAAATATCAAAAGCAGCTCTGACAGAAAAACTTTCCGTTGGTTCAACTCCATGGACACGGTTTTGGGACGACAACCAGTCAAACTGTGGAAGAGAATTGCGCTGTGTACACCAGAAAATCAAAAATCTAAATACAAATAAGATACAGCACAGTTCCTGTATAACTATGGAAAAGTGCTTGATTATGTCACTGTTGTTGTGGAACTGAAAGTGGCTGATATACTGAGTGGCAAGCCGGTAATTGTAAACCTATAAAATGCACCTCTATGGTAGCTTTACTTAATAAACTGACAACTTATGTGCATAGAGAAACCTACCTACATACTCAGGTGTACCCAAGATCTCTCGCAGCTCTCCGGCTGATCCCAGCCTACGTGCCAATCCAAAATCCACGATCTTAATGTCTCCCAGAGGACTTAAACTGGTCAGCAGGATGTTCTGAGGCTGAAAGACAAAGGCGTCTCTTCTTAAAACCAGTTCCACAACACCAGTTCCAGTACAGTTATTTCTTTCGTCAGGAATTCGGAATAGTTTCTCAGGGTCAAAGAAGTGAATAAACAATTAGCTGTAGTGTTAGCTGACCTTGAGGTCAAGGTGGACAACATTGCTCTGGTGCAGCAGGTGAATGCCTTCTAGAGTCTGTCGGATAAGACGAATGATATGGCCCTCAGACAGCAGCTCGTCAGACACACAGTGGTCAAATATCTCTCCACCTGCAGCACTAGGGGAAGCATACACACATGCATAACAAACCTTAAATAAGGTTTACCTTACTGTTGGTTATTTTTCATAAACATTTTATTAACCTCAACGAAACTAATTAGCCACAAGTATTAGAGGTAGGGATAAAATCTAAAATGCATTGTGATGCGGATGAGGAGGATTAACATGTCAAAAATGCATTTTCTAAATGTTAATTAAAAATGTACTGTTGACGGAAACCCAAAGGCAGAGTTCGGAAGTGCAGCACTTGGACAGTAAATCAGTGTGGCTTGTTCCATCAGTTGCTTTAAAGGGTAAAAAGGGCATTTGGCTGACGCTCTTATCCAGAGCGACTTACAATCATTAGCTACAGGGACAGTCCCCACTGAGACACTGAGGGTTAAGTGTCTTACTCAAGGACACAGTGGTAGAAAGTGGGGGGGTTCGAACCTGCGACTTTGTGGTCATCAGGTTCACAGACAAGCGTTTTACCTACTAGGCTACTACCATCACGTGGTACTAATTAATAGCACTGAAATTACATTTATAAAGGCTAGAATAAGAAAGATTGAATAAGTCAACATTCAAGAACCTTGGTGGAGGCCTAGTGGTAGGATACTTGCCTCTGGACCAAGAGGTCATGGGTTCAAATCCTACCTTCAGCACCACCATTGGGTTCCTGAGCA
>JBBJLS010000002.1:5456666-5486212 GCA_037577275.1 Bryconaethiops microstoma
ACACACACACACACACACACACACACACACACACACACACACACACACACACACACTATTCACTCACACACTCACACAAGTTTAGAATCCCCAATTCACCTGACACACGTCTTTGGACTGTGGGAGAAACCGGAGACCCCAGAGAAAACCCACACCACCACGAGGAGAACTTGCAAATTCCACACACACACGGCCAGGACCCGGATTCAAACCCTCAACCCTGGAGGTGTGAGGCAACATCGCTACCCCACTAGAAATCCAAATTCGCTCAAATCGTTTCTGTAAATATGTCCCGGAAGCTCCTCTCAAACTGCACCTCACTTCCTATCAGAATTATTGATGTGGTTTAGGACACAGTATGACTTACAGGATTTTGAGCTGTGCTCAAATACTTCACAGCTATGGACAGCAGCCCAGATTTTGCTTTCCTGGTAAATATTCTGGACACATAGAGAACTGTAAAAATTACACAGTGGGAGAAACCACACAAGCCTAATTTGAGAAAATGATTATTCAACAGCAAATAAGTTCATAGTAATTGGCACATTGTAAGCTGCACTTGTTAGCTGCATTATCTTTGTAGCTTCAGTATGAAGCTAAAGAAGCAAACTTCTGATGC
Source organism: Bryconaethiops microstoma (assembly GCA_037577275.1). Classification (NCBI taxonomy): domain Eukaryota; kingdom Metazoa; phylum Chordata; class Actinopteri; order Characiformes; family Alestidae; genus Bryconaethiops; species Bryconaethiops microstoma. Next base: position 5,457,286 of record JBBJLS010000002.1, read on the forward strand.
CAAACATGTTTTGGAAGGAAAACATTGTGGAAAAATGTTACCTTTTCACCTATTTCTTCGTTAAATCTGCATAAAACCTTGCACTATAATTTCTGGCCTTTTTCCAAACCTTTGAACTGATTTGATATCACATTGAAAGCGGTACTGTAGTTCGATATTATAACGAGCCATGTCAAGGGCAGTGTATCCTGAGGCATCATATTACAGACCTTGGAAGGGAAGTGATTTTGCCCCATTTCTCAACACAGAACCGCCGTGGCCCGTTGCTCCCACGCAGAGAGGCAAAACCTTCATAGGGAATACTAGAGGTGCCTGTAACAAACTACACAGAAACCAAAGAGAGACTCAGACAATGCCACTGATCTAGAAGGAAAACTGCAAGAATAAGACTCTTCTCTGTCCAGTCTGTTACACCTAGACATAACTGAGCTCGGTTTAACATCAGTATGAGATTCTGACCATTTTCTCCCACTTCTGAAATTCACCTCCTGTGAAACAGCCTTCTTCTAATCTCAACCTGATCCGTTTAATATCTTAAAATTAAATTTCTTTTTCTCACTGCTCTGATCTTTATTTGTGTCAGATCGTCTGATCTTCAGATAAACCAGAATATCCAAAAGAAAACTCGGTTCTCTTACAAATGAGTCTGAACAACATCTGAAATTTGTGATCAAATTCAAGTCTCAAAACTACTAAAGTCAACTGAGGTTGTAAAGAAAACTGAGAAGCCGATGAGAACAGCAAAATAATTTCTTAAGTTGTCTCAAGCTTTTTTTTTTTGCCCATTATTGTTCCTAAGAGTCAGATTTCAAAAATCTCCAAATAAGAAGATGATTTCTTTTTGATGAGACTCTTGTGAGCAGTTGGGTATTAACTCAAGCTTCTCTTGATTTATCCAATATGGGGTGATAGAGTGTCTAGAGAAAAACATGATTGCTGAAATGAGGAAACACATGGTAATGACCATCTAGTGTGACAAGGACAGGACGTTAGGGCTATCACTTTTAATTACATATGTAATTAAGTATTCTATCAATGACTTTATTGATTAATAGAGTAGTCGATATTTTTTAAAGGATAAACAGTAAAATGTGGAAAAAAACATATCTTTCAAATATTTGTGTGAAAACCCTTCGCATGGTGATAGTCAATTTTGAGCTGTTTACGATTCTTTTAAAAAACAGAACATGTTAAAGTATTTACACTGTTGTTTAAAGTTTTATACCTTGCTGGGAGGTTGTGAGACATATAGATAAACTCAACAATTTAGCTAGTTTTACTTGCACACTGTATTCAATTAAAGTTCCATTTCAATCCAGTAATCCTGACAGTCCGACAGTAGGCCAGACTGGATTTGCTGGATTTGTTCTGTACCTGAAGGAGCCTCAGTCTCTGCTCATTGTTAAAACGTTCCACCGCCGCCCAGAACCATCGGATAACAATATGATTGTCATGATAACCTTGAGAGAAAGAACAGAGATGGTAACCTTTATTTTTCATTGTTTCATAAAAATGCAAGCATGAAATATCACAGCAAAATGTACAACTGTACTGAGGTCCATCATGTTCAGCCCGAAAGAGAGAGAGAGGCCAGTTTTTCTGTCATGGACGTCTGACCACCGAGTGTTGTCTGAAGTAAACTTCCTTAGTTTTGCTCTGGCAGCTACTGGTTTAAACAATGCAACATACTTTGTTATTTTTAAAAGCAGGAGTTTAGTATCAGAAATCACATGAGCATGTGTCAATAGCTTTCTATTTTTGGAATTCTATAACCAGCTAATTCTTTCACTCATAAACAATTAAGACGTTATTGCATTAATTCTATTGGAGTGTCCATTAACCCATAAACCTCTCAAATGTGTCCCAGTAGCTTGAAGATCTTCAAGCTTCTAGTTAGAAAAAATAAATAAAACATAAAAAATTTTCGTGCATTTTAGTGCTAAATCATTTATTAATTTTGTAACAGAAATATTAATGTAAATTCAGCTGCATTGTCATATAAAAATAACTATAAATGTTTTGGTATTCTCCAGAGAACACAAAGAAAGTGTGTCTTGGGATGATGAAATACCGCTGTACTCAGAGGCGGGAGGTTTGAAAGTAACCAATCCGAGAACGCTATTTATTTCTCTTTGCTGCTGATTGGCTGTTGCCCTTTGATGCAGCTGCAGTCCAGAATTTCCCTCCTGGAGCATCTTGAGTGCTCTCGTAGTTTTTCGTTTTGTTCTTCTTAAAGCCCTGTATTTTTATTACTGCAAATTAAATTAATTTATTACTGTATTTACCGTCTTATACCAAAGAAAACGACAGCGCATACCAGAGAAAACGTCTGTGCATGAATTACAGTGCAGTCTATACAGGGGTAACATCGGTATTTTACTTTTTAGCACTGCGGGAGTTCAGTATAAACTGTACAGTACGAATACGGGTTTACCTTTACATTTTCTTTAAGAGTAATGTATTAAACTGAGTTTCAAATGAAATTTAAGTATTTTGGGAGCATATTGGAGGGCATATTTAGGGTTTACACTATTAAAAAAAAGCATTTTTAGGCATTTTTCTTACCACATCACAACAACGCTTTTCACTATACGCAGGTGCACTTGAAACGTAACCCCCACGATAAGCGGGGGTTTACTGTATATATATATATATTTATATATATATATAAACTATAACACAGTACACCTAGTATATTATTTCGTATATGTATAAATACATTCACTGAATGAAAGGCTCCACCCGCTATTTTAACTATTATATACTAAAGAGGCCAGTGCAGTACTAAAGAGGCCAAGTTATCTTGGCTAGTTGAGGGGAAAATACATATATTAATGAAATTTTCCACACTATTCCTTTAATATACTCTATTTAATATGCTCAGATTGTTTCTATACTTGTAGTCTTCTCATTTTAAACTGCATAATTAAAAGAACTGCCACCTCCTCGATATTCTGTGTTATTCCTCCAGTCTGCCAGATCGATTTCTGCAGTTCCAGCGATGACGAGCTCCAGCTCCCGGGCGTCGAACACCGAGACCAGCCGGACATCCACAACCTGCACAAGTTTAGATGGTTAATGAAAATGCCCTGCAAAAAAGTTAAAACATCCTAAATATAGGCAGTAAATGTGATATTTTAATTCTGTGAGGCAGGATTTTATACAGAAAAATGATAATTCAACCTATTTTGTCAACCTTATTCAGATCAAGCAATTCTAGCTGCTGTAATTTTCAAATCTGGAGAAATGATTATGGCCGGTTTGAGTATTAGTATTAGGTATGAAAGAAGCAAAATTATCTATCAGTCATAGTTAAATTATATGAATAGAAAGTTTAAAAGTTAGAAAGTGCATCTCAAAAACATACAGCACTGTGCAAATATTTTCACATTTCATCATATTTTGCTTCCAAAGATCCAGACTTTCTTGTATTTTAATGTAGTCTAGAGGAACAGTTCTCCAGGCTTCCTGAAGAACTTTCAAAAACTCTCATTTTCAGTCGAGTTCCTGAACCTGATAAGTTTCATTTGTTAGAACACACAGTGACCTATGTGTGAATCAGTCAAGCACAACAAAGCACATCTAAGTCCTAAACCAGTAAAAAAAACAGGAGCAGATGATTCCAGATGATCAGGCGGTGATCAGTATACTGGTGGTGCTGAATGCTGAGTGACTGGAACTCCTTTATCTAGGGTCCTTGTATCTTTAGGCACTTTGCAGCCTGTTATAGTAAAACATTTGTTCCAATTTCTTTAATTAAATCTACTCAATATACCAAAGATAAGACAGTTTGACAGGCAGAAAATAGTATTTTCAAAGCAAAACAGAAAAATGAGGGGTGGCTCAAGACATTAGCACAGTATTTATTGGCATTTGAGATGTTTTCATTTGCAAAGATGTAATTTTTATGGAGGGTGTGAATAATTGTAAACACCTATTCAGTCGTTCCAGTGCTGGTGTCATGTCCTACCTCATAGAAGCCTCGCACCAGGCTCTCAGTCTGCTGGGCCACTCCCCTCTCGATGCGCCACTTCACCATGCGCTCAATGTACTCCTTCTTATTCTTCTCAGACACGGGAACACCAGCTCCACCAGGCTTCAGCTCACGCTCTGTTATCTGCAGTAGAGAAAAGAATAATGCCAGTGTAGCCATATTTCACACGAGCAATGAACAGATTCTGGATTTACAAATTGCATTTGCACATGTTGCTTTAATACAGTAATGTGGAGTGACAACTAAACTGCTTCTTTCAGCCTAGACTACTTTGTAAACATGATACCCAGTCATTTACACACTTCAGTCTTATAGGTACAGTAACAAAATTCTCTTAAATACAGCTTGGGAAAAAAATAAGGGACCATTGCAAAGATTTTTCTCAGGTTTTACCTTTATAGGTGCAAGTATTGAACTGAACAAGTTGGCTTAGTTTTTAAGAACTGCTGACAACATTTCTCCTAATTTCCAAATAGAAAATATTGCTCTTTAAAGCATAATGTTAAAGGAAATGACAAAACATCCAAATAAGAGAAATTATGCAGTGTTTACAGTACTTGAAAAATTCTTGTTCGCTCTTAAATAAAACAGCAATAATTACCTTTGACGAACTTCTAGTAGTGTTTTACCATCCAACTGGTCACATTGCGAGAGGATAGTGTTGATTACAGCAGTGGTTTTTATACTTTTCCTCATTAAATAAGATTTGATTCAAGTGGTCACTAATCAATACCTCATAAAGCAGAATGAGGTGCTTGTGTAGGAATTTAACAGACACTGGCAATGGAATGGCTGTCATACTCATAGAGATACAGATTTCAAAATGAATTGCAGTGGTCTCTTATTTTTTCCCAGAGCTGTATGAGGGATGAAGACAGGCAGTAAAATGGTCAAGTACAACCTGTTTTTATTTTTGGTTTTGTTGCTTGAAACCACATAAACATCATGGGCATGAATACAGAAAAAAAATATTGTTGCAGTTCAAACAAAACCTTCCTGACTCTGAATGAAAGCTAATGGAATAAGGAACAATCATTATTTCTGATGGCCCTTTCTTCGTGACATTTTATCACAAAGGGGACGTGGCATTTTCAATTTATGTGGAAAATGGGTCGTTTAAGAGAGAAGCCTGGACAAAGGATAAATAAGCTAGTTATTAACAACCTGCTCACCTGTCCAAACACTTCTTCGTTGACAGTGAAGGTGAGATCCAGCATGTCCTCAATGTCATTGTCCTTCATCCACTGAAGACTCTGGTGAAACTCCTCATCTAAGAATTCTAGGTCACTTAAATCACACGGGCTGCAGTAGGAAACAAATAAAGTCTCAAAACAATGTGACTTTCTTCAGGCTTATTGATTAAGGGCTTAAAAAGAGCTTACACACAAAAATGCTGTTGTGTAAATAACACATAAGAGCATATTCCATTTTAGGTCATACACTAACGATGGGATTTGTATATTCAAAATTCCACCGTATATTCATCTTCTTAATTGGTAGTTGCTTTCTGAAATATTTTGCCTTCACCAAGATGTATAATTAGTATAATTAGTATATACCTCTGGCTAACTGCAGATAGCAACCAATTAAATATTCTGTTGCCTGAACAGTTCTGTCTTGGGTTGATTATGATTATGATAATATACCAGGATATACCTGGACCAGCCACAGGACTGAAACCAACAAGTGAAGTGAATAACATTTATCTATTTGGTTAAATAAGCATTAACACGTATTAAAAATGAGCATTACAATAAAAATGAGGCAACACACATTAAAAAGTAAGACTTAGAACAATAATAAATATACACTATATGTCTGAAGTTTTCCCTGGTGTTAAAGTGAAATTAGGGGTATTAATAGGGGGTTTGCAACTTCTGTGCTGCAGCAACAGCTTATACTCTTTTGGGAGAGATCATACATAGACAAGATGGAATTCTGCTGTAAGCATTTGACTGATTCAGCCATAAGTGGATTAGTGAGGTCAGGTAATGATGTTGCTCTGGATCACAAGTGTCACTCTAACTCATCTAAAACTGGTTTAAGTTCCATCACTCCAGGGAACATGGCTGCTCCACAACCCAGTGCTTAGCAATGAGTCTGGTGAACTGTGGCTCATTTGCAGTTGCTCCAGAGATTTCAATCCTGTTCGCAATACTTTTCTATGGAGATTATACAAGTTCACTGGCAGCAATGGGTGCACATCAGAGGAGCTGAATTTCCTTCAATAGAATTGGATACCTTTGGACATAAAGGGTCGCTTTCCCAGGGATTACAACTAGTCCTGGACTATATTACTCTTTTAAGTACTAGTCTTAATCTTAGTCCTAATCCCTTTTTGAGAAACCACGCCATAGTGTGTATCAGGGCTCGTTTGACTTCTTGCCCAGTGACAATTTCTTATTGGAGTTTCTTATTGTTTCTCAGTTTGCATTTCTAAGTGCTATGTATCTCAGTACGAAGACTTACATGCGCAGCAAGCCTTTATAGAATGGTCGAGTGAAAAAGGCATCCAGAAGATACTGGTGAATCAGAGCAAGGCCCAAAATACGCCCACTGAACCGGAACCTGCGAAGAACAAGAACAACAGTACAGACTGGAACAAAAATGTCCTTTTCCCTCCCTTTTCCATTAGATGTAATTATGGGTAGTTTTATATTACAGGAGGTCCTCGAGTTAGGCCACAGATCCGTTCCTTCAACAGTGATGTAACCCGAATTTATCCTAAAAACAGTTGTAAAATCATAAAAACACAAGTAAGGTACAGAAAAAGGAAAAGTCCATCACTCAAACGCCGCTTTACTGCGTATTCTTCCACCACGCGCAAACAAACTAGTCCGCCCACGTAGTCCATTAGTATGAGGCTAAGGGTGTAAGCCGAGTGGGAGTGGGAGTGAGCGCTGTAAACTCAAAACGTCGTATGTCGAGATTGTTACTCGAGGACACCCCGTATTTAATTTGAGCAATAATCTTATGTCTTGTTGACTCACCATTCGTGATGGTTGTCCACGAAGGCTGACATGGGGCTGATCTGCACAGTGTAGGTGTCGTTGGCTGAGTACTCAAAGAGTCCATAATACGGGTTAAAGAGCTCTCGGGACACCAAGAAGAAAAACTCTCTTGATGGTCCACTGTAGTCTAACCTGGTTGGCAAAGAGAACTGTGTAAACTGTGTGAATCATGTAGATATTACTCTCATCAGGTGGCTGTTCTCTGTACAGGTTCATGGAATACCAGCAACTTCTAACAGTCAAGAAGCTGTGGGTGTTGCAGAACTTTATACTGTGAAAACTACGATAAATTCTAAAAAAAAAGAAAACAACTTGAAAATGAAGTATTTCAAATGTAATGAATACCTAATAACATTCAGAAATCTCTTCATTTAATGCACTGTCTCACTTTAATGCAAAATGTTTGTCTCAGCCACAATGTGAAATTGTAATTCATAATTTAGTATGTCATGCACTGTATCATCATTTTTGTTACACATTGGAGCCTTTTAGAAACTCACTATTTAATGCACTCTCACGTTCATTAGAGTTAGTTTGTGTAAATATCCTTGGAGAATATATACATATATATATACTGTTTGTAGTAGGGTGTTATTACCTCATACCTGTATTTTCTTTTATGTTTATTTTTATTTTGAATATTGAATGTCTATTGTTAAATTTCTTGTAACTGTCACCTTACTTGGCCAAATAAAACTTATTCTCTTTCTGATTCTGATGTGACCTGTTTTTAGGGTGAGGTGGAATTTTCATTCAAATACAGTAATGTTACATTTCAAGAGCTCCTGCATATAGTGAAAACTGCAAATCTGTGATGTGGTACAAAAAATGCCTAGAAAATGCCTATTTTTATAGTGTTAACCCTAAATGTGCCCCCAAATATGCTCCCAAAACACTTTAATTTCATTTTAAACTTAAAGCTTAATACTTTGTCCTTAAAGAAAATGTAAAGGTAAACCCGTATTTGTACTGTACAGTTTACACTGAACTCCTGCAGAGCTAGAATGTAAATACCGATGTTACCCCTGTATAGACTGTACCATAAAACCGCAGGAGTTCTTTGGTATGTGCTGTCGTTTTCTTTGGTACAAGCAGGTAAATACAGTAATTAATTTAATTTACAGTAAAAAAAATACAGAGCTTTAAGTAGAACAAAACGAAAAACACAAGAACAATCGAGACGCTCCACGGGGGAAATTCTGGAATGCAGCTGCGTCACAGAGCAGCAGCCAATCAGCAGCAAGAGGAAATAAATAAAGCTCTCGGATTGGCTACTTTCAAACCTCCCGCCTCTAAGTACAGCGGTATTTCACCATAAAAAAAGTTTTTAAAAATGTGGAGGAAATTTCCACGTTAGTGCGGGGGTTTCAGCGAACAATTATTAGTTCGCTTCTCAGAAAAAATCTCTCTCTCTTTCTCTCTAGAGCTGCATTTCGATAACCTGATAAGCAGTCTCTCAGTAAAATTGATTTCATCTGTATACAGTATATGGGACTTACAGACCAGAAAGCAGTCATTTCTCTGTATAGCATTATCAATGCATTCTAGTCACCAGTCATGATTTTCTGAAGATACATTCAGTTTCAAGTAAATTGAGGGGAAAATGTATTCAGCATGTCATTAAGCATGATTTCAAGACTTTTGGACAGTACTGTATGTTGCTGTAAATGTTAAGTGGCCCCTTATAGTCACGCGTGAGCACACCACACAACAGCACAGCACACAGTGTGAACAGTGTGAACTTCTTTCTCTGCATTTAACCCATTCACTGAGTGAAGCAGTGGGCTGCCACCAACGAGGAGTGCCCAGGGAGCAGTGTGTGGGGATGGTACCTTGCTCAAGTGAACCTCAGTGATGACACTAGCAGTCCTGGGATTCAAACCCACAACCTTCTGATTGCAGGGGCAACTCCCTAACCACTAGACCACCAGCTGCATCCTCTACTTAAAACATTGTATCCCTGAGATTTATACATAAACACATTTTCGTTTGAGACTCTAACATTTATTCTATCATTCTTAAGGACTAAAGAATAAATTCTCACTAATGTGTTTTACTAAAGACCTTCAACAGGAACTCCAATGATGGTCAGTTTACTTATCAGTAGCTTTCAAAAACACGAAATCTGACGTACACTGCAACAAGAGGGATGTTCTAGAATGGAGATTTCTTTAGTAACAAACCATAAAAGAGGACATAGTGATGTTTTAAAAAAATGTAACTAGTCTAGTCTGAAGTCTGTTGCTAATTTAGTACCTCAACAGAAGGGAACGACAATTAGAAATTTTTGAAATGTTTTAGTTTTGCAACAAAATATTTATCATAAAACTAAAAAAAAATGGACTAAAACAGAAAGTAAATAAAAACAAATCTAATGCTATTAAGGCACTTCTAAACTGAAATCAAAAGCAAAAATATAAAACTAATGAACTGAAATATAAACTAGTGAAATTTAAAAGTTATACCAGTCCTATAACATCCCAGTCTATTACCTAAAAACAATGGCCTTGTATAGTACAACACAGGGCAAGATCACACGCCTGTAATCTCAACCTGTGCAAAGCATTTTGGAAAACATCCACTTGTTACCCCTCCTCTCCGACGAAGCTGACGTAGAGTTTGCTCCTCTGCAGGTCTTTGCGGGAGTAACACATGATCTGGTTAAAGGCATCTTCCAGCAGGTGATCTCTGCGAATGATCAGTCTGGAAAAAAACAATTATGGACAAAGGTTACTTGTTTTAGGTTTCAGGTATTAGGAGTGTAACTCTATCGTTCTTAATAGTCGCTGCCTTATTCTTATTCTTACAAAACCAGAGAACCAAAACCACAAAAAATTCATTTTAATTTACGGAATACATTATCAACAAATCATTTCAAATTATTTACACCATATTTTAAAACTCATTTACAAATAATAATATTAACTTTGTAACAGCTTGCTAATAGTTAGCCAATCATTTAGAAGCAGACCTTAAAATAAAGAACATAACATATAAAGTATTTTATATATATATATGAAAAAATATATGAATACTAAATCATTTTAATGTGTATGTGTATTAAGCCCAGTGATAGACTAATAAGATTCCTGGATCTATTCTTTTACTTACTTTACTTTTCCGGGACCCTGCCCGTAGCCCTTTGTCTCCAACTTGCGGTAAAAATTTCTGAGTTTAGCTTCAAAGTCGCGTTTATACGGAGCAGGGGCACGAGCATTGGCACGAGAAGTACCTGTGCATGTTTGTTTGAAAAAGAAATAAGGGGAAAGGAACGTGTGCAAGTGTGAGAATTACAAAGTCAATTCCTTTATGTGCTAAAATTGTTCATTTTTATATGACCATTTCCCAACCTCTCTCTGATAGACTAATATATGTAAATAAGCCTCATTCTCAATGGCTGCCTCATGCAAAAAGCAGGCTGGGGTGAAATAATCCTTTTAAATTCGGCATGGTGGGTGGAGCTACACTGCTGCAGGCTTAATGTTCAGTCATATGGAAATGTGTAGGTTTTTGTGACATCACAAAAACAGCAAAATCAAAATAGAATCCTTTTGCCACAAATATTTGAAGTGTGTGGACTGAATCTGAGTAGTGTTTACATGCCACATTAAGTGATTTAATTTTAAAAAGAGGAAAACTGGTTTTTGAATGATGCCCTTTAACTGGCCCTTTAAACATGTCAGATCTTTAAACAAAATAGTCTCAAATGTTGCTTTAGACATTTAAATCACTTCAGCAGCATCTTTCAGTTCAGGTTTAAGAACACATTGGGGGGTTGCCCATTTTCACTTTACGTCAAGCTTTAAAGCAATAGTTCAGCAATAAATCTCATTTAAACACTTTCCTCCTTACTCCAAATTTGATTTTTCATGGAACTGTTGCTTTAATTTCAGATAGTTCAGACTGAAGTGTATGGGAACAGGGTGGAGGGATGAAAGTGAGACTCCTCACCAGGTGAACTCTGTGGGGAGGCGTGACAGAAGCTGGAGTGCATTAAGGCATGGGGCGGCACGTACGACATCACTTCCTCTTCAAAAAGACTGTGAGGAGACAGGGGCCGAGTGACAGATAGGAACATTCAGACACAACTTACACAGACAAACTCGGCAGCCAAAACTCACATTCGAACCAGCTGACATACTGGCACAGTAATGGCACTTTTCCACAGGCACAAGGAACCATGCTGTACTGTTTACAAATATTTTTCCATCACAAATAAAGCGACCTGAACCCAAGCTGCTCGATGGCAGGGCCGAAAGCGGGCCGCTGCTGAGCAAACTTCATCACTGCTTTCTGATTGGTCAAAATGTCACCACAACATGGAAAGATGCCCACGCAAAACAACAGCAATGAAGACCCAAACTAACTGTTAAGTTGATGAAGTACACTATCTGAGCTAAAGATACATTTTGGTGGGACTCTTTCAAATTTATCATTGAAGCTGTGAGAAACAGGAAGGTGTAGCAGGACCTCGCTAACAAGTTAGAATTCTGAGAAAAATGTAAAAAACTCAAACAAGACTACCTCACTCACTCACTCACTCACTCACTCACTACCTCACTCACTCACTACCTCACTCACTCATTCACTCACTCACTCACTCACTCACTCACTACCTCACTCACTCACTCACTCACTCACTACCTCACTCACTCACTCACTCACTCACTCACTACCTCACTCACTCACTCACTCACTCACTCACTCACTCACTCACATTCTGTAACTGCTTAATCCTCACTAGGGTTGCAGGTATCCAGAGCCTATCCTGGGGCCGACCAGTGCAATTCACCACAGACAGGGTGCCAGCCCACCACAGGGTGCACACACACACACACACACACACACACACACACACACACACACACACACACACACACTCTCACCTACGGTCAATTTAGAATCCCCAATTCACCTGACGCGCATGTCTTTGGACTGTGGGAGAAACTAGAGACTCTGGAGGAAACCCACGCCACCACGAGGAGAACATACAAACTCTGCACACACACAAGACCAGGACCCGGATTCAAACCCCCAACCCTGAAGGTGTGAAACACAGCACTACCCACAGCACCCTGTGGGGCTCAAACAAGACTATAAAAAATAAAAGACTACAATAACAAAGACAGAAGAACTTTCGACTGGTTCAACTTCATGGTTTTGAGATGACGACCGAGCCATAAACTGTATGGAGAGAATTAAGTTACCGGGCTGAGAAACCCTGGAAGATTAAAGCGTGCTGCAAGTTCTGTGCCATTACAGTACGGTTTAGGTACAGCATGGTTCCTGTACACCTGTGGAAATTACTAACATGTCCATAAGTTTGTAGACATGCTCTTCCAGGTTTCTTCTGAAATCAAGGGTACACCATAGATGGTGTTTGTCTCCTTCTACTCTTCTAGGATGACTTTACACTAGATGTTGGAATACTGCAGTGAGAATTTGATTGCATTCAGCCACAAGAGCATTAGTGAACACAGCATCTAATTGACACTTGTCTTCAGGTGTGCTGAACAGCGTGACTGTTCCAGAACATCTCCTTGTGAGAGCAATGCTCTATGGGGACCATACAGGTTGTTTGTGTACAATGTATACAGGCTGTTTGTGCCTTTTTCAGAAATAAGGGCACCTTAAAGTAGCTGAATTCTCTAATTAAAGGAGGCATTTAGATGACTTCATAGCTCTGTCCTAATTAGTGTCACAGTTCCCCATGACTCCCACATAAAGGCAGGCACAGTTTCAGACTTTCATATTCTTGTCTTTATTTCCAAACATAACGCAAATGGCTCCAGGGCCAGAACAACTTCAAAACGAAAGGAGACAGGGAAAACACTCAACTAAACCAGGAGGAACTTAAATACATAAACCCAAAACCCCATAAACCCCATAAACCAATCCCAAAACAAAGCTTCTTTTCCTGAGCACACCAGCAGCTGTAACATATAATCAACAAACTCAAACCCAGGCATGCTCAGGATACCGAAATAAAAGACCCAAAACGAAACAAAACAGAACAGAAAAAGAGGCATGAAAATTGGAACATCCTGCAGTTCTCGTTTTCAAAGAGTGCGAGGCCTGGCAAAGTGGCTTCCAGATCTAATGCATTTTCTTAAGTTAAGAAAAAATAGAACATACAATTAGAGGTTCGGATAAGTTGATTTCAGTTTGGGAACCTACGTGGATCTTGAATATGAAGCTCCCCCCAAATAAAAGCTCAAGTTGATTATAACACAATACACCCAATGAGCTCATATATGTATGAATTCCTTAAAATTTTAAATGAAAAGCTCCACCCCCCCACCCCCCACTTTAACTATTATATACCCATTTAGTTATAATCAGTTAAAATATAGAAATATTACATACTTGATTAAGGTATAAATCTTACCATATCTTAATAAGATAATTTGATAATTACAATATGAAAAAATAAAACAATATGACATGCTTGTTATCTGTATAGTTAAATCTAGTTGATTGGATATGAGAAATGAGAAATTCCTAAAATCATTTCAAACCTTTGAACTGTAGTGTTTAGATACTCAAACTAACAGACATTCAACTGCAGTTTAGAGTGAACTGGATGCAAAGTTTATTAACCCCCCCCTTGACCCCAATTTGCACACTGACCTGAGCAGTATGACTAAATCTGCATCACTGGAAAGCCGGGCCAATCCAGATGCCCCTTCGTTGCGAATAAACTGGACCTTCTCTCTGCAAACGAAACCAAATACACATGCTCACTTTTTTAACTTTTGTTAGTCTTGTCCAAATTCCCTGATCATACCACCAACACTGAGAGGGTGAAAGCAAATGTTTGCTCACTTGTAATAATAAGTGACCCTTTTATCCGTAATATTTCCATAAATGAATTTCAGCATGATTACATAATTGCGAAATATCTTAATAACATTAACAAATTTAGTATAAAGCAATGATTCTGACTGGGCTCCTAGTCACATACGGCTGTGGCATTTCCAGGGATCAAAATGCATCCTCGCAATGACGGGGCAACACTTAAGACTGCTGTGCTAATCAGGAACCCAAAGACTTTTTCAACCGTGTTGTTAATAAAATGTGTGCGACAGGAAAACGTACTTGAGGGAATGGTTCCTCACGAGCTCCGGCTGCCTCTCCTGTAGGATCTCAAAGATGTTGGGCTGCCGTAAGAATGCCACAATCTTCTCATTATATGCTGTAGACAAACACAGGGTGTTTACACAGGTCAGTTTTAGCCAAGTCTGAACTGTTTTGTCACGGGACGGCAGGGTGGAGGGATTCCATGTTAGTGTAGGAACAGAAGTGGATTCTGACTCACCCACAGGCACCAGGTCCTGATACTGATTGCGACTGGAACCGCTGAAGGTACTCGAGGGTCGCGGCTGCACTGGGGGACTGGGAGAGCGCGAGTCTTCCACAACCTAAAAAACACAAAATACAGGTTCTCCAACTGATGTACTGGAAAAAGAAAACATACATTGTTGTAAAACACGTGGAGATTATTTACTTCTTCATACTTCACACATCAAATATTGCTCTTCAAAGAAGCATCCATTGAAAGGACTTTTAACTCTTTTGGGTTAAAAGAAATTTGGGCATTTTTGTTCATTATAAGCGTTTGCATGTGACGCTGTTTTTTAAACCCCAACAGCAGTTGCTATTATTACATGTTTTTTAAATTATGATGACTTTGGTTCTATTTGATACAAGAACACAAAATAAAGCTCAGGATGATGTCTGACACCGGGAGTATAAACACAAACTGAGGGAACCTCCACATAAATAGCTGTTTTGCTGTATAATTTATCATTTGTTGTGCTTCTGGCCGGGATTAAGGGAACAAAGGTGGTTCTTCTAGGACATCACAAGATCCCTCTTTACCACCTTTTTTTTAAGCAGACGGCAGCTCACCGTCAGCAGAACATCAGCGTGAAGAACAGCGCAAGCTGAGCCAGCGTACCTCTCCTGCGCTGTGGCTCCTCTGCCGGCTGAGGTGCTGGCGGTGGGCCAAAAGGCCGCTGGAGCGGGAGCTCTGCAGGGGCAGCCGCGGGTCGATGAAGGTTGTCGCACGGCAATTATGGTCCACAAAGAACGGCTGAGAGCACAAATAGATGCACATAGGAAACAGAAAGGTTTGCTTAAGATGAGTGAGAAACGTAATTTCGAAAATGGCTAATAAAAATGTCACAGCTTGTTTTATTGCTCACTCGCTTCTCTTAAATTTCCAAATAAAACTCAGCATATTTCCAAAAGGAACTTGCTGCACTGTACAGGTGTAGCAGCAGTGTAACAGGTGTACATTAAAGGTGGATAGGTACATGCAGGGCACTTCAAGGTACAATAAGAACAAAATCGCTACTTATCCACATCAGCATATACACATACACTACAGACCAAAAGTTTGGGCCCAATGATGTGCTGCTTTTTCAACATTTTATTACAAGAAAACTCAAAAGCTCAAAACAAATGTAAGTGACTGGCAGTCATATTGTATAGTCTGTAATAACACATTATTTAACCACAAAGACTCAAACTACTGTTTTTGAACAGACATATAATATCTATCTTTTGTGACTGACATACATTTGGGGGCAGCTGGTGGCCTACTGGTTCAGGCATGCGCTCTGTGATCAGAAAGTTGTGGGTTCGAATCCCAAGACTGCTAGTGACCTCTCTGAAGTACCCTTGAACAAGGTACCGTCCCCACACACCTCTCCCTGGTTCCTGGCTGCACGCTGATTCACTTTTTGAATGGGTTAAATTAATTTAATTCTTTAAAAGGATAATCATACCAAGCTTACATCAAAATTTCCCAAATTATGTCCAGTCTAAAGAAAAGCAGAAAGTTTAGAGAATGATGTCTTGGCCTCCCCAGTTTCCAGATCTTTCTCCCATTGAGCTGCAGAGACAAGCTGGAGCAAAATGTTCCAAATAAGCTCCAGCAAATTATACAGAACTACTGCTTGAAAAGGTGCTGGGAGGGTTTAGACACAAGTTATTTCCAAAATCTGCTGGAAAGAATGTGGTGAGTCTGTGCTGCTGTGATAAAGGCAAGGAGAGTTATTTTAATGAAATGTGCACAGAAACTTTCAGATCCACTAAACTGCACATACAGTGTATATTGTTACACTTCAAATCCAATCAGTTACATTTGTTTTAAATATTCTTGTAATAAAAATTTGAAAGAAAAGACTATCCTTTATTAATTTTTTTTAATCCAAGCCCAAACTTCTGGCCTGTACTGTATGTCACATTTAGAAACAGAGATCACATGATGATTCATTTTTTTGGAAAGTAAATAAAAATAATATATTTGTGCTGTAGACATTGTGACCCCTTGTTCCTGTCGCCACCACTGTACAGACATCTGAGCTAGTAAATTTCTCTACAATTAAATGTTTAATGTCAAATTTCCTGATCATGTAGAGATATTCATCTTTAAAACACTTAGAGGCATCCTCATTTTAATTAAGCAAAGAAAACATTTCAGTGATTTTTGACTTTACAGTAAGACATATTAAAGTTTCATTTCACAATGTGCGGTTTATATGGTTGAAATGACAATAAACACCCACATGACTTGACTTGTTAAGAATGATATTCCTTTGTTTTTGAATCACCCTTTTGGAGAAACAAGACTTTGTTTCAACAGAGAGGTGATAAGTGTGAGATCCACAGTCTTGGGACACACATTCACTGTGCTTTGAGAAGAACAATTATACGTTCACAAAAACTTCACAAATAACACATATCCTTCACATATCCTTGTGTGTGATCTGAGAAGGTTCTGGCGGATCCTCTCTGTGTGATCTGAGAGGGTTCTGGTGGTTCCTCACTGTGTGATCTGAGAGGGTTCTGGTGGATCCTCACTGTGTGATCTGAGAGGGTTCTGGTGGATCCTCACTGTGTGATCTGAGAGGGTTCTGGTGGAGGATTAACTCCAACTCCGGTAGAATCTTTGTCTACTAGCAGCTCTTAATTGTAGGTCTGGGTTTACTGGTGTGAGGGGTGTTTTCAAACAGGGACATACCTTGCCAGTGTGGTCATGTTTCATCTCCCAGCCTCGTGGAAGCTCCAGCTGCTTGTTGGCGAACAGGTTAAGGAATGTGACCAGGTCTCGGTTATGCTGGTAGCGCTCAAAGTGCTGCGCATCCCTCCGAACCTTACTGATCATGTGCTTCAGACATGTGTTACTTGTAAACAAGCGATAGGCACTCTGGATGGCAACACAGAAGCAATCTGTCATCAGAATCATCTGCCATTGGATATACAGTATATCATTCTCTCTCTTATAATATTTGTAAGTGCTTATAAATATTATCATAGTGACAACTGTTTATAAATATTATTATAATGACAAAGGTTTTTTCCCATTAAAATGTGAAGAAACAGGGAAATTAATACGGCTTCATAGTGGGTAGTACCATAGCTGTTGTACCGTAGCTGTTGATTCAACATTGGCTAGGGCATTTCTACTACACAATATGAAACTAAAAGAAAACATGAATCTAAAAGAAACCTAAATACATATTTTGATGTATAGCTATTAATATCAATTTATTACTGTATAAAATATAAGCTACAGATGACTTCAAACTTTTGAGTGGAATTGTGTGTGTTTCTGTTTGTGTGTGTGTGTGTGTGTGTGTGTGTGTGTGTGTGTGTGTGTGTGTGTGTGTGTGCATGCTTGTGTTTCTTTCACTCACAGGGTTGGAATGCAGCACAGTGAAGAAGTCAGGACTAGAAAGGAACTTGGCGCCAGGAGACTGAAGCAGCAGGGCCAGACGTGAGCGAGAGCTAGTCTGGGCCACTGAGCTGTCTCTTCGATATTCTACACACACACACACACACACACACACACACACACACCAATTATATTCTAGAGGACAACTTGGACAGGGGTTATAAAGCCTGGTGCCAGATGATGACTCCAATGATGTTACAGCTTTGCCACTTATCCACTTAGCAAAGCCAGCATGACACGGTTCAAGCACCTCATTATCGTAGAATTTTCTCTTCCAGGCCACACAGTGCTGTGCAAAAGTCTTGATCCACCCCAATGTTTTTATATATTGCTTCCAAAGATCCAGACTTTCTTGTATTTTAATGTGGTCCTGAGGAACAGTTCTCCAGGCTTCCTGAAGGACATTCAAAGACTCTCATTTTCAGTCCAGTCCTTCAACCTGACCAGTTTCAGAGGAATGTTTTTTATGTGTTAAGCCACACAGTGACCTACAAATGAATCATTCAAGCATGACAAAGAACATCTAACTTAAGTCCTGAACCAGTGAAGAAACAGGTACAGATGATTCCAGATCAGCATGTGCACTTTGCAGCCTGTCGCAATGAAACATTTGTTCCCGTTTCTTTCATTTAATCCACTCAATATGCCAAAGATAAGACAGTTTGACTGACAGAAAAGAGTATTTTTCTCCAACAAGGTAATTTAAAGTAAAATAGAAATCAGGGGTAGCTCAAGACTTTTGCACAGTAATGGGAACAAATGAAAAAATGCAAGAAGGTCTGGCTTTTTAAAAGCAACTGATGAAAAAAATGAGGGGTGGCTCACGATTTTGCACAGTACTGCATATGTTTTGTGATAGATTTTTGCTTTTTGCTCACCCCTAATTGACATGTGCAATGTAGAACCTGTAGATTGCCTCACCAGAGATGGAGTGGGGCAGCAGGTCCAGATCATCCAGAGGAGGAACGTCTACGGCCTGTTCTTCTGACCTCTCGCAGGTCATCGTTCTGCGGATGCTCTGATACCTGTTGTAGACGAGCACACCAAACACTTCAGCTACGTAATGTGAGTTTGAATTAGGTTTATAACATTCACACAAGCAACTACCCAATTACTGAAGTGCATCTAAAATGGCTACATTTTTGATGAGACCAGATAGAAGATGATAAGGAAGAGGAAAGTTAATGAAAACAGTAAAAAAGTTTCCAAAACTGGAGCTTAAAAACTGTTAAAAGAAGAGAAAGGAGAAAAAAGGATGCCAAAACAACCATGCAAGACCTAGCAGACCAACTAAACAGTCACAGACAGATAAACAACTCTTAAAGCTTCTGAAAAAACACAGGTGTTTCTGTCCATCCCTCCACTGATCACAAGATTTCACATTCTGAAAGGATGTATAGCCATTAATGACATGTATAGCCATTAATGAGATGACAAAGATGAAAATGTGCACTAGAACATCCAAACTGAGATGTGGAGAAAAGTTTCATGGGCTGATGAGTGTAAATTTGGTAACTGAAAAAGGCTTTGCGAACAGAAAAGTCTCTTCAAAAGGCTTCGAAACAAGTTCCAAGTATTTACAGTGCCCTCCACAAATATTGGCGCCCCTGGTAAACATGAGTTGGCTCTAAAAACATTCTTTAATTCTTTCTTTCAAATTTTAAACCAGAATCAAACCTTTTTTGAGTGAGGAACAAACTACATTTTATCATGAATAGTTTTCTCAAATTCATTTACAGCATTTGGCAGATGCACTTTTCTAGCATGACTAAAACGAGAGCTTTATAGTCCACAAGAAAACACGCCCCTCACACTAGTAAACCCAGATTTACAATTAAGAGCTGCTAGCAGACTAAGATTCTACCATAGCTTTTACAACTATGGGCACCCTTTCGTTTTTTGAGCAGCCTGCTTTTTTAAGGATTTTTGTGTTGATTTTGTGGTGCCCTTTGGATCACTATTCTGATGGAAGGCAGTCAGGTTCAATATTGGCTAGTACTTAATGAAGTCCACAGTAGCAAGTGTCCAAAAAGCTGTCCAGGGCCACCATAGTTTACAGGAGGCTTTATTCTGGCAAACCCCCACCCCCAAAACAACTTGTAGATATGTAGGTGCCCTAAGATTGTAGATCAGCAGACATTCTGAACCCAAGACCTTACAAATGCCTGCAATTCATTTCTCCAATATGTGAAGAACTTATGCTGAGTTTAAATGTCCTATTTGGCTTCCTCCCAACAAGGCCCTGCATTTACCATGCTTTAGATTTTTTTCCCCCCATGTTATTCATCCTTTTGTTTTGTCTGGCACTTGGCTGTACTGAGGTCCACAAAACCAGCACGAAAACAAGACATGAATTGTAGCCATCACATGCAAAAGCCCATGAAGAACAAAAATGCCCAAATTTCTTTTATTTCAGGTCTTAGAAACAAACAAGAAAAAAACAGATCTTTGAATCTAGCAGCAAACAGTGAGCGTGTAGGAGAACAAACCCTGGTATTAAACTGTTTTATACCATTCGCTGAAATCAGATTTTAATAATACACTCTGAATTCTAAAGGTTAAAAGGATTTTATACAACATTGTGGATGGCTGATAGTGAGGCTATTTATTTATTTTTTTAATTATTAATGATTGATGACTACTGCTAAGATAAATTGAGCAGACACCATCAATAGGAGTCAGTGGTTATTCAGTCTTCAGATGAAGGCTAAATAACCACAGATAGATTTTTTCTGGATTGTTGGGTTTGAATAAATGTTTATGGAGATGCAGTTGTGACAAGATCAGTTTCAGACACTCTACTGCTGTACCCTCTGCTTGCATTTACAACCTGCGGTTGAGCTGCTCCATTTGCTGGATGGAGCTGGACCGGGTCAGACCCTGTGGAGCAGGAGGGCCTGTGGGTCTCTGCCATGTGGTGGTCCGGTTCACATGGTCCACAAAGAAGATACGGCCATGACTGTCAATACGAGCCTCCCAGTCTGAGAAATGAAGAGAAAAATGTTTATTTAGTGGAGACTGATAATCGAGACAAACATCTTCTGCCTGAACAGCTATAATCAGGGAAAAGAAGGGAAACTGTAGAAAGTTGTTTTGAACTAAAATATCACTTTAAACTCTGTCCAAATATTAAACCCTAGACACTTGAATCCAGTTTCCAGTCCAATTTTTTTGTAATCGCTGATAGGGACATTAGACAGCCAGTCATATCAAGTACTGAAGTCCAGAACCATTTCTTCATATTTGACTTACAAAGATTCAGACTGGCTTGTATTTTTAATGTTGTCTTGAGGAACAGTTCTTCAGGCTTCCAGAAGCACTTGTAATCTACTCATTTTGCCAAGCATAAGACAGGCACAAAAAGTATTTTTGTACCAACAAGGTGATTTACAGTAAAATGGTGGGTCAAGACTTTTGCACAGTACTGTATTTGCATACAGCTGGACAGAAATAATAACACCCTGCATGCACATGCTGACATACATAAACACATACACACACTCACTGGGAGGCAAGGGCTCGTCCACTCGCTGGTATCGGTGGATGTCCTGCCTTACGGAGGGAAGAGAGCGAACCTGCTGATGTCCGTTTACTTGGGGACGACCTGCATAACAGTGCGGATCAGTGGACACATGTTCATGTTTAGGATGTCAGATCCCTATGGTTTATTTTGGAAAATGTTCATTATATGCAATTAAAGTGACAAATGGAAAGTCAGATGTTTCATTTAAACCTCCTATTTGTCTTCATTTTTTTCTCACTTTATTTAGTAAAAATATTATCAAAAAATTAATACATCACTCATATCTCGCCTCATATTCATCTCAAATGGAAACCATCATGCAAAAACAGCCTGTTTTGAATTAATCATAGTAGGCATCTAAAAAATCAGAGCTGGAAAATTCAGGTCCAGAAAGTAAAAATTCCTCTCACCCAGCTTCTAATAAGCTCAAAGCCATCAGGGGAGGCGTCCAGACAGTTGGATCAAAATCCTTGAGGGGATTTTCACTTTCTGGACCTGAATGGTCCACCACTTCTAAAAATAATGTTACAGCATGATAATTAGGACAACCAGCACCAGATGCTAATTCATGGTTCTAGGTTTATCTGGGTCTGAGAAACTGGTCTATTGAGCGCTAAACTGGCAATTTATTTTCTGTTTAATGTTCCATTAGGAGCTTTAGATTTTGCTCTGCTCCATATAATAAATTGCTCATATAAGTTCTTCTTTTCCCACCACAAAAAAAAACTTTTTTCCTAGCATGCAACAAAATTGCAATCAGCTTAAAAATGGAAGAAAAAAAATCTGTTTCAAAAAGTGTTTTATTTTTTGCTGAATTTTGAGTAGGGAATTACAGCTCTGAATGAATGGAATCATTATAATATGTCTGCAGTTCTTTCACCCCTAGTAGCGCCTTCCACTGGGCAAAAAGGTGTGGGCTGGTGGGTGTTATTAAAAAGCTGATGCTGCCTAACTCTGGTCTGAATGTTGAATATTATTAATATATTACCTGTTTCCGTGTCTGTCTCTGTAACAAAAGTCTCTGAATCCACAGATCCACCCTCTACTGAATGGAGCTCCTCCTCCTCCTCCTCCTCCTCCTCCTGAGACACCCCTGCTGTGGCCTCCAGGCTCCACCTCCTGGACATCGTGTCCTCCTCCACATCTTCTTCATCCTCCTCGTTGGTTAACAGTTCAGGTGGGGGTGTGTCCAGTTCGAACTCAGCAGTTGGAGATGGCTCTCTTCTGCTGTCAGCGACATCACAGGTTGTAGGCGGGTCATCTGAGAGGTCCCCTCCCCCTGGATCGATAGCTGTCTCCGCCCCCTGTTCTGCCTCCTGCTAAGATTGATCATGTATAAAAAAAGGAAAAGTTAATTGTGAAAAGTCACATTTTTGTTTTTTGATTTTTGCCCTGGGGATAACTGCACGAGATATATGCAAAATAAAAAATAACAATTAAGGTTTCTTTGCTGAATTTCTAAGAAATAAAATATGACAGACTCAGACAGCTTTGTTTTCATTGCATAGGGTATAACAAAATTGGTTTGGAATTTTACAGTGCTACACACATAATCTAAAAATCTAAAAATCTAAAAATCTAAAAAAACTAAATATAAGTATTAGAACAAAGTGACAAAATACATTGCAAATAATAAATATACAGTACAGACAATACTAATAGACAAACCATTGGATGTTATGATATTGCACATGTGCCAAGGTTATAGCACAGTTTATATTTATATTTTATAATACATTTTGTATTATATTATTATAATATCTGCGGATTCAGACATACTATGGATGATCAGCTCCCTTTGAGAAAAATGGAAAAATCTGTACATTTGCTTTTCTGCCAAACCATTCCTTTAACAACTTCACCTACTGCTGTAGGGTATCAGTATCTGGTCCTGAAGAGCAATAGCCCTGCACAGTTTGGTGATTTTCCTACATGAAAACAGCTGATTTAACTTCTATTAAATACAAGATTAGTAGTTGTGTTAGAGCAGGAAAATCACCTCTTTAAACAAGTGCATTTGTATTTTACGTTATGTTGGATTATTGATCTCTTGTTATACTGCTGAACACGACTGTATATCTGATTTTGTTGTGTACTGTAAGGTGTCCTTAAGTGCTATAAAAGATGCATGTAAATAACATTATTATTATTATTTTATGATTGTTATTAAATTGTTCTGGACTGTGACCTGCCAGGTACTGAGTGGGGTCCTCTATTTAACTGTAAAACCAATTCAAAGGTTGAATCACTTCTTATCAGAAACCTCAAGGCAATATAGGACATGCCTAGGCTTTTAGATCATTACACTGATAGTCCTCCTGTTACCTGTGAGGCGGGAGGGACTGGGCTGATGTCAGACGCCATGGATGAAATGTCTACCTCGGTTGCCAGCTCCTCGCTGGGCCCCTGACCCTCCTCTTCTCCTTCCTCCTGCCTCTCCAGCAGACTCGCCGTCTCCACTTCTGGGGCCACAGAACTGGGAACAATCTCTGGCTCCTGAATCAGCTCAGTCCCTAAAGTCAACGTCTCCACCTCTGACTCCAGCTCGGCCTCCTCCTCTACCTGTGCTTCCTCTCTCTCTGCCCCTGGCTCAGGTTCCTGGGGTTCTTCAAGGGGTTTTGGGAGCACAAGGTCTCGGGTGACTCTGGGGACTCTGGGGACTCGTGGGACTCCATTCAAAGCGGACGGAACAGGATCAAGCCCAGCTGATCGTTCCTCGTCTTCATCTGAGTCGATGTGGAGCATGGCACTGAGACGGGAGTTGGTTGGAAAGCTGGAGCGGAGTTGAGGAGAAGCTGCACCCAGCGGCCGCTCTCCTGGACCTTTTGGAGCCTCAATTTCATCCAGCTGCTCACTGAAGGTACACTGGAGAAGGTCGGGGGAAGGAGGGCCTTCGTCATCCAAAGTAAGGCCGCAGGTCTCAGTATCCGGAGACTGGATGCTGCCCCCCTCCCCATTTCTACGGGAACCTTGGGATCCTGTGGGAGACAGACCCTCAGACGGGATCGTAAGAGGATGGGGTAAATCCTCATCATCTGAAGGGGTACCAGGAGGACCATTCAGGGATGCTGCACCAAAGAATGACTCAGGGGAGACATCTGTGAAAAGAGAGTTCAAATTAACTATTTAAAATAAGAATGTGACAACCAGCTTTAGATGGTTGAAAGAGACGGAGAAATCTAAATGCCATTTTATTTATTTTTAACTGGTAAATTTTCAAATGTAGAAAAGTACATTAATTAAAATCCAAATCGAAAAAGATTTTTTAAAAATAATTTTAAATGCGTTTTTCATGGCCTGAGAGCGGCCGCAAGAGGCCGCCCATGTTTAAGTTTGTATTTAGGTTTTGTTTTGTGCTTTTATTCTGAAGGTGCTGGGTTTTAGTAATTATTAGTCACAGCTGGGTTTTGTTAAAGTGTTTGAGTTTGTTTATTGATGGTGGTTGGGTTTTGAGTATATAAGGGTTTGTGTTCTGTGTTCAGGTGTGGGTCAACTGTCATAGTGGCTGGTTGTGTCCAGCGTTCCGTGCCTGCACCGAGATGGCTCCAGCCTCCGGTGCCAGTGCCAAGGTTGAAACAGCCTGGACAGGGCCCAGGTAGCTCATTAGCTGGGCAGCTAAGGCCCGTTAGCTGGGCAGCTAGGCCCTGAGGCCCTAGAGAGGGATAGCCGAGGCCCTGAGGCCCTAGAGAGGAATAGCTGTGGCTCAAAAGCTGAGACTGGGCTTAACCGAGGCTCAGGGGCCCAGGGAGGGCTTATAAATGGCTTAGAGGCACGGGGAGGGCTTAACGATGGATCAGAGGCCCAGGGAGGGCTTAGCAGTGGCCCAGAGGCCCAAGGAGGGCTTAGCGGTGGCCCAGAGGCCCAAGGAGGGCTTAGCAGTAGTTCTAAGGCCCTAGAGAGGCTTAACAGTGGCTCAAAGGCCCAGGGAGGGCTTAACAGTGACTCAGAGGCCCAGGGTGGGCTTATCGGGGCTTTAGAGGACTGAGAGGGGCCTTTAGCGGGGGTACTGGGGTCATGCACGGTTCCAGTGGAGCTCCACAGCAGGGTCGTGGACCGGAGGGCCTAGGAATAGCTCCCAGGAGGGGGCTTCACGGGGGGAGCTTGGGTCCTAAAGACAGTGAGGAGCTCCATGGAGAATGCTCGGCCCTTGAGGACAGCAAGGGGCCATCCGCGCGGGGGACTTCCCGGAGGGGGCCTTGCCCACCAGCATTGAGTTTTGTTTGTGGGCCCTCACACCTCTTGATTTGTTTAAATAAAAAGCATCAAAATGGAAGTCTGTTCTTGTGGCAGCAATCACTTGGGAGTCTGGGGGAGACGTGACAGAGTTCTGATTTGAATACGGTTAAGTATTATTTTGTATTTGCTGTTGGACTGAAACAAAATTGCAAATGCTTTCATTTCACAACTAAGAATTTAATTAGCATACCTGCGATATGAGAACCTTAAATCTATATAAGAGATCTTTATAAGATATATGGTCTTACCATATTTTAACATAAACTAATGAAATACTTAGTTTTCAAAAGGTATAAAAATGTTCAGTTATAACAGTGATGTTAAGTAAGCACTTTTAGTGAAATGAAATGATAACTGCAGACTCCATCTAAAGGCGTGTCTTGTGTGTTTTCTCACCATCTGGGTTAGTGGAGGTCACGTCCACTTTGAACTGCAGCTGACCGCTCACATGGTCGGTGGGCAGTCGGCGACAGAGAGAGAAGCTCAGGTTCTGGTTCCTGTGAAAAATACACATTTAGCCAAAGTTTTATACTTTCTTCTGTTTAGCCCGCAGTATTGTGGTGCAAATAAAAATAGAGTAGTTCATGAGCATGGGATGTACTTTGATTTCTGTTTGTTGGTTTCTGCCTTCTTCTTTTTTGTTTTCTTCCTCTTCTTTGTCTTCTTATTGTTCTTATTCTTCTTCTTTTTCTTCTTCATCTCCTTCTTCTCCTTCTTCTTCTTCTTATTTTTCTACTTCTTCAAATTATTATTATTATTATTATTATTATTATTATTATTATTATTATTATTTCCAACAATAATAATAATAATAATAATCATGGTGCCCACACTACTCCCTATGTATTAATGTATGTACTGTTTCCCTATTTATGACTTTGTAATTGTATTTATTTTTCCTATCTTCCAGCAGATCTATTTAAATACTTTTTTTTATTCTTGTCTAACACGCTGTATTAAAATGTTGACCTTAACATAGATATGACAATAAATAAATACATTAAATTAAATATTTCTGTTTCCTATTCTGCATATTCTGACCATTTATGCTGAATAGTCCTTGTATTTTCAAGCATAAAAATGTACTTAAAAAAAAAGTAAGATAAAAAATGGCAGATGAGCAGAGGTTGAAAAAAGAGTATTTTTTTGTCACTGACCCTGTTGCGTGTTTCTCCAGCAGCCTCTGGATCGGGATGTTTAGCTGCCCCAGGAAGCGTTTGATAATTGGCCGACTTTTGGCAAATTTGTCCTTCACCTCAATGACTAGGACGTCTGTCATCAGTGCCACAAAAGTGTGTCTCTAAAGAGGACAACAGACACCGAAACAGTCTGTCAGAGGATACAGGTGTGTTTTTATGCAATAGTTTGTATTTAACTTGTACATACATGCACATGTATCCGCAGTCTGACTGTTTTACACTGTCCATCAAAAGTTAGGAGACACCTCATTTAATTTTCAATTACTTTTCAGTGAAATAAGAGAAACTGCAAGAGTTTAATATAAGACAGACCTTTTCAAACCTTTGGATATATTTAGCTTCAACATTCAGCTTCATGTTCATCAAAGGTTCTTCCTCAGTGTGAAGAAGAGGTTTTGTGTAAATAATATATATTTTTTAAATCTTCCGGACATACTAAAATATATTTGTCCCAAAGGTACTTTGAACACGTGAAAGGTTTTAGCGCTCATGTAGTGTTTAAACTTTTAGTGACTAAAAAGGTGGAAATGTCCCAAGGCCATAACAGAAACTTTTGTAACATAATTTTATGCGAGATGCACTGCTTTTTGGATTCCTGTACTGCATATGTTAATATTTTCAGTAAAACCAAGATTTTAATATAAATTTAAGACATAATCTATCTTTTTGTTAGCTCTAGGTGAGTTCGAATATTAAACTGCCACTGATAAGCAACACTGTTTAGTGTAACATCCAACTGAACATAGTTTTTTAGCTCTATCCCTACTGCAGTGGCGTGACTACAGGTACCACCCCATCCCCTAGAGTAAATTTGATAGTTGATAATGTATTACTCTTCATGTTGAGAGGAAAAAAATGACTTGTGCAGCACAAGGTTGGAATGAAAGGCCACACAGGTCTGTCAAGGTTTCCTTTGAAGTGAAATGTACGGCGAAAGCACAATGCATAAATGATAGTTTCTGTGCAGTCCTGTGCAAAAGTTTAAACACCTTTGGTTAAATAATGTTTACGGTCATTTTTTAGTCGAAAAGCCACTAGCAACCAAAAGCCAGCCCAGTCAAGATGTGTTGTACACCGATGTGTTTAAAAATGACATCAAATATAATGGTAAGAGTTTAAACTTTATTATAGAAATATTATATAAAATACTAGACCGGAACTGGAGGGGGATGAGGTCAGAGGGACCAGCTGTCTGAAGTTGTGCTCAGTGAAAAAAAGATACCTCAGTGTAGCTTTTTTTAGGAACTCTGAGTAAACTCTAAAAGTAAACTTGTTATAAAATTATAAAAAAGTTACACTATAAAATAAACAACTGGGAAAAAAAAGCATTCCATTTAAAAATGCATGGGCCGTGTCACGGTGATCTGGTGAAATGAACAAAGACACAAGAGTGTTTATAGAAGGTACGGATGGGGAACACCTGGGTGAGGAGGGGTTACAGGTGAACGCACTGACCAGGAGGGAGGGCGGAGGTGGAGCTGACAACCAAACCAAAACAGAAGACATATGGAACAGGGAAATGCACAGGCAGGGTGTAACTGAAAAGGGCAAAACAATGCAGAGTGTTACAAAAGGAAACTTGCTCAGCTGCATTAAAACATTCTGAAAAGCTAAGTGTCTCCACAGTTTTGACAGGCAGCGCTGATTTGTGTGTCTGAATATAATCGTGTGTGTGTCACCTCTCCATGCCACGCAGGGTTCGTTGTGTTGGTTGTAATGCCAGATCGTCTCTCTTGGCCGTGGTGCGAGAAGGTGGGGAGGCCGTTCCTTTTACCCGGGTGAATACTCATCTTCAAGTAGGGGTCAGGGTTAAAGAACATTCCCTTCTTTAAGCCCACAGCCCGGATATCTACATGAATTACAGTCAGATCTTAGCAAAAACATAGTCATCCGTGTATATTCTGTATATTCATGCATATACAGAATCGTACACTGCAGTTATAGGACTAATGTGTCTAAGAAAGAATGGAAGCTTATTTAATCAATGAAATTTGTGCAAACAGTGTGTTTACAACATTACATACAAAGTATGTAACACCACCCCTCATTTCTTCATATTCTGCTTCCAAAGATCCAGACTGGCTTGTATTTTTAATGTAGTCTTGAGAAACAGTCCTCCAGGCAGAAGCACTCTTGGCTTCACTTGTTTAATCAATTGTTCTCAGTCTTCAAACAATGGATTAGTTAATCTGAGGTGTGCTACTGCTTGGCTGTTAGAAA
>JBBJLS010000002.1:5488572-5516775 GCA_037577275.1 Bryconaethiops microstoma
ATGATTTTCGTTCCACTTCTCAAGTGTACACCACTTTGTATTGGTCTTTCACGTGGAATTCCAATAAAATAGATTCACGTTTGTGGCTGTGATGTGACAAAATGTGGAAAAGTCCAAGGGGGCCGAATACTTTTGCAAGCCACTGTATTACTGAGGTGACTTGACCACAAAAATTGTTTTTTTAAACGATCAGTACTTGACCCCTTATCAAACGATCAAAAGTCTGAAAACAGCTATTAATAAACGTTTTGATGTTGGAACGCTTACAAAATTCCACACAAGCTTGGAGAAGTGGCGCCTATCTTGGCAATTAAAAGAATAATAAAAATAAAACTGAAGAAGAACAATAGTGACACACACAAAAAAACATAGATAACTGTATGGTTAAATTTAATTCAAATAAATAAAATAAATCACACTAACCCATTAAAAATGTCTATGCTGGGTAAAATGAAGTTTTTACAATTAAGTGGATGACAAAAAGATTTTGAGTACATGCTTATAGTTAAAATGTTGTCGAAAAAACGTTTTTCAGCAATCACCATATCTTGCACATCTTTTAAGACTTAATTTCTAGGTATTGAGGATTTTTTCTAGGTAATTAAAAAAAAAGATTTGAACTGTTTCCCCTCATTGTACGCCTCAGCTTTCCTGTTTTTTGATAATGTTTATTTTAACGTTTAATTAAATGTTAGGCTAGTAATTCAGTAAAAACTGATTCAGTAATTTTCCATGTCAGATTGACCGAACTGGTGTTTGTGAAAAAGTGCTAATCACCCCAGAGAGCAGCACACAGGATTTCAGAGTTGAACCTCTTCTTGTACTTGCGGATCTCGGGCGTGTCGCTCTGAGGCCGGGTGTTAACGGGGTTGACATTGACCACGGATCCCTTACGGGACGCGTCCTGCCTCAGGGCCTCCTGCAGCCTCGCGTCGTTCCCATAACCTGAGGAGCCAAAGACAAAGGTGAAGCGTGGAGAACTAGTGCTTAACCTTACAGTGAGACTGGAAGTAGTAGGCGTTAATCTTGTGTAGCTAAAGCTGATTCACAATTTACTACTTCTACTTTATTTCCTTTTATAAGTCTAGCGACACTGATTTATGTAAACCTTATTTTAACTTGGGTTGGTTTCACTCTAATAAACTTTGCTAATGCCAAAGTTAAGACATTTTGTTAACACTTCACTCAAGGCCAGAATTTGTAAGGCGACACATACACAAATGAAGATAAACCTTTTAAAACAACTAACATAAACCTATATAAACATTTATAAAAGCGCAGTAATTCTCAGAAGGCAGTTAACTTACCAACATTGTTGAGGGCACTGCCAGTAGATGGAGAGATCTGAAGGAGACGTGGGTCGATGAAGGGAGTGAAAGACGAGGACGACTTGTGCTTCTGCATCGTGGTGGACTGAGACTGCTCGGGGGTAAAAGGTGAAAAATGGATGGAAATACAGCTTGGTTCAATATCCAAACTTATACTGAGTGTCAGAACCTGCATCCCAGTTGTTGCATGACCATGAAATGTGGCCTGTGCAAAAGTGATGCATCTTTTACTGTGTTCACTGTAGACGATAGTCACTTAAAAACACAGTAACCATGTAACTTCAATGGAGGGATTCAAACTTTTGCCTATGACTCTCACATTTAGTTCTGAGGTTTGCAAACAATTACTAACAAAATACATCAGTAAAAACCAAAAAGCTATGAGAAAACACAAATTTCTCAATTTATTTATATTTTTTCCTGTTTAAGAAGGGAAAAAATCAATCAGCTTTGGAAAACAAATGACTAAATAAGTTTAGGGCATGCTGGGTTGACTATTGTTCAGGTTTTATAGCTGCAACCAACTGGTTGCCTACATGCTCTGTAGTAGTTCTACATAAGCATTGATATGCATCTTATGCAGAACTCAAGTTAAGTACAGTAATATGCAAAAGTCTTGAGACACATTTCTTCATAATTCTCCAAAGTTCCAGACTTTCTTGTAATTGTAAAAGTCTTGATGAACAGTTCTCCAGGCTTCCTGAAGAACTTTCAAAAACTCTCATTTTCAGTCCAGTCCCTGCACCTGACCAGTTTCAGAAGACAGTTTTTTGTTTTTTAAGCCACAGAGTGATGAATCATTCAAGCACATCAAAGAACATCTAACTCAAGGTCTGATCCAATGAAGAAACAGGAGCAGATGATTCCACTTGCACTTTTTGTACGGAGTCATTGGGTGCTAGAAAGACGCCTATAAATAAAATCTATTATTATTATTATTATTATTATTATTATTATTATTATTATTATTATTATTATTATTATTCCAGATGATCAGTATACTGGTGGTGCTGAATGCTGAGTGGTTGGAACACCTTTATCTAGGAACTTTGTATCTTTACACACTTTGCAGTAAAACATTTGTTCACATTTCTTTCATTTAATCTACTCAATATGCCAAAGACAGTTTGACAAGCAGAAAATAGTACTTTTGCACCAACATGGTGATTCAGTGCAAAATGTAAAGAAATGAGAGGGGCTCAAGACTTTTGGACAGTACAGTATGCATTACAAATATTTCCTAAGTAGGGCCCCAACATTAAAAAATTACATCAAGTAAATTAAAGAACATGTAACTCCTGTACACGTGGCGAGGGGACATGTTTGGCTTAGTTTCATGCTTATCTATTTGAAAACAACTATTCTTAAAACCATGCAACAGTGTGTATTAATAAGTACTATAACTATATGATTCAGGGAGAATTCATTGTGTTAAAAAAGCAGGAAACACAGAAGGACAGATACAAAAACAAGGTGTGAAACTCTTGTTGTTCTTGATGGTTGCTGAAGAACAAAGTTTGATGTGGAGAGGATAATGCAAAAGAAAAAACATGTTTACAGAGAAAAGGAAAATGATATGAAGTGAAAGTTGGATTAATGAGACGGTTTCGTAAATGTCCCTCAGACTAAAATAAATCGGTTTAGTGCTTTGCATTAGTAAGTATTACAGAGTGAGCAGAGATTAGGCAGTGAAAAACCTCAGCAGTAAAGCGAGTGTTATTTCTTTTATTTTGGGGGGTTTTAGCAGCCATATGGTCAGTGCTGAATATGAAGCCAGCATTCACACTCACCACCATCACTACCCTTTCCCACAGCGAGGACTACAGAATATTACAGGAGAGGACGACAAGAAAAATAAAAGAAGGTTAAAAGTAAGACCCAACAACACCGATTTTCACCTATACCAACTTTAAGGGGCGAAATCCTTTTCAAATAATATAAATGATATGGCATTAGGAGCAACGTTCTTCCTTTAATTACAGTTTTGTTTCTGTTAATTATCTCTTATTGCTGTTTATTAGTTTTCCTTACAAGCTTTTTGTGTCATGCTAAGGGTCAGACCAGGATTCATTTAACATGTTACTTTAGCAATAATGGTTTTATTCAAATGTTTGAGATTAACTGAGCAGATGGTAATTGCTGTCTCTGAAATCGTTGTTAAAAAAGTATCAAAAAGATTTTTCTAAAGTTTGTTTTCGATTTCTGTTCATTACAAGAGCAAAACTGATTTGTTGAAAAACGAAGTTACTCAGAGTGGTTGGACGAGAGATGGCGCTTTGTAGAGACGCTTCCAAACGTCCTAATTCTACATATAAATGATAAATAATCATATACCACATACACCGATCAACCATAACATTAGGACATCTGGGCGTTCCAGGTATGCAGTTATTGGTTTCTTCCAAATATGGTCCAAGGAAGGACAGCTGGGAAACCGGCAACAAGGTCGCCCGACTATTTACGGCATTTAGAAGACACTTTTATCCAAAGCGGCTTCCATTCCTCAACTACAGTATCTGGTGGTGCTGAATGCTGAGTGGGTGGAACTCCTTTATCTAGGCTCCTTGTATCTGTAGGCACTTTGCAACCTGTCACAGTAAAACATGTATTCCCTTTTTTTTCTCCATTTAATCGACTCAACATGTCAAAGATAAGACAGTTTGACAGACATGAAATAGTATTTTTGCACCAACATGGTGATTCAAAGTAAAGAAATTCTGCACAGTACTGTAAAAATGAAGTGTGTATATTCCCCCTCCTTTCACAGTAATTCACAAACCAATCTGACATCCAGCATCAGAGGTACATGGTTTAACATTTACATTTATGGCATTCAGCAGACACTTTTATCCAAAGCGACTTCCATTCTCTAACTACAGCGGACCGTCTCACTGGAGCAACTTGGGGTTAAGAGTCTTACTCAGGAACCCAGTGGTGGTCTGTTGAAGGTAGGATTTAAACCAATGACCTCTTGGTCCACAGACAAGGATCCTACCCACTAGGCCACTACCACCCCATTGCAAGCACTACTCAGTCTGGTCCCACGGAAGAGCTGCGGTAGTAGAAAAATTCCAGGCAAGGTTCTCTAGAATAGTGCAATTCACATCAAACCATTCTGAGTAACTTGATTTAATTATGCAGAAATATTGAAAAATGTATGGAATTAATCTTTAATATCATACCAAGCACTGTATCACTCAGGCTCCAGTAGTAAGACCGAAGAGAAACAGGCGCTAGAAAAGATCTGTTTTAGAAAGATCTTTTTGAGAAGTGGTTTCTAAGTCACTAGTTAGTCAAGCCAGACGGGGGCGCTGTGCGTCGTGCCAAGACGTACCTCCATGGGGCAGGACGACCTGTCCGGGGGTGTGAGGGGGGACAGGGCGGGGCTGCTGTGGCAAGAGGATGAGGAGGGGGTGGAGGGGCAGGAGGAGGGGGGCGAGGGCTGACTCTGCTGGAGCAGGTCGGGCAGGAGGTGAATGCGGCCCGTAAAGCCGTTCCGGTCCGGGATCCCCTGCAGCCCCGCACCAGCGGGAACGCCAAAGTCTGACCCTGGAACAGGCCGCTTTTTTACATCCCCTGAGCTCTGGAATTGAGAAGAGTTAGATTTCCAACGGGGACCAGGGCTCTAAAACAACACTGATCCACTGGGCATGAATTTCTGTAGCAGGCAAAGGTTTTTATTAATTGATTAACGGTGTTTGATGATGCACAGTCTCTTAATCTACAGTTTATTAACTTTATCCAGCATCACAAGCTCCATGTTCCTACAGCTGCAAATGTTTGCTAGCAGTTTTCAGTTAGAATAATTGAAAACAGCTTTTATACGAGTCTTAATTACCAATATTCATAATATTCTTAATCACGTGGAGTTCAGTTTTACTCTGGGCTCTTCGACATTTTGGATGGGGGAGCACTAGATCATTTCAGGACAAACTTGTTATCAGTAATGACCTTCTGTTAACCGCGATTCCACTTGATGCCTTCTTTGTTTGGGTTGGTTTGTATTAGATTTCTGTATTGTAGCTGTTCATTGGCCGTTTCAGTCACTTTCAGTTAAAGTTAGATATATTTAGTAATAATTAGACTAATTAGCAGCTTTCAACCTACAGTTTTATCCTCAAGGGTTTCAGGTACATGGTATGGAAAGAGGTGTGTTACTTTGCTATGGACGTTTTGTGTTCAATCATTTACTTCTATTTACATTTATACATTTATGTTTATACAACTATTGTGTTTATACAACTATGTTTATTCACTAATATTTCTAAATACTAATTTAAAATTAATTTTTATTTTGTGCTCATAAAGAACATGTCACAATCGCTGAAGTGTCCTAGTGACTGCTGCTCATCACCCAAGAGAAAACGGAGTTCCCTTTCAGAAAACAAATGGAGAGATAAAACTGTTA
Source organism: Bryconaethiops microstoma (assembly GCA_037577275.1). Classification (NCBI taxonomy): domain Eukaryota; kingdom Metazoa; phylum Chordata; class Actinopteri; order Characiformes; family Alestidae; genus Bryconaethiops; species Bryconaethiops microstoma. Next base: position 5,494,309 of record JBBJLS010000002.1, read on the forward strand.
TAAAATATATAATGACAAATCATTTCTTCATCACTTACAGATACAGTGATGAGTGGTATTCATCCACATATTAATGTCATAAAATTTGGGCTAAAACGAAGGGACGATGCAAAAATGCAAAGAAAATCCGAATTAGCTTAAGATCTAGGATTTACTCATTTTTCCGTTTGAGCAAGTACCGATAATAAATACAGCAGAGATAATAAATACAACAAATTATGAAAAACAAACAAACAAACATCAGCTTAATGCAAACATAAGGGTATGAAACACATGATGGCGTATGTAAATGGTACTGAAATAAAATAAATTAAATGATAAACAGACTGAGAGGTTTCTGAGGTTTTACTGTAGTTGGGTAGGTTTATGTTGTGTATAATGTATTGGGATAAGCTTTGTGTTCATGATGTTACGTATGAAAGTGAAGAAACGTGTGTGTGTGTCTGTGTGGCACCTGTCGGACGACCAGCGTGCTGTCTTTGCACGGGGTGGAGGAGGCGTCGTCACCGTCTTCATGGACAACCATCGTCTTCACTGACTCAGTCTCGCCGTTGCTTAGTCTGGATGAGCTGTCAATCAAACCAGGTTTTGCCAGTTTTTTTTTGCAAAAAGGAAAAAACAAGGAATTTGACTTTGTGGAATGGTGCAACCACAATAAGATAATTTAAACCTAAATGTAAACTAAACTGTGTTTACGATGTGTGTAAAGTACATGGCTGAGTGTGCTGGAGTGCAAAGTGCAAAACTGGGCACGTCGTATGTTGTAGTTAGACTTGCGAGACCCAGGTGAGCTGTGTCAAGGGAGGAGGCAGGACTCTTTAAAATACGGGCTCTCAGGCAGAGTAGGAGAGGGAGGAAGAAGAGACTGAAGAGAGCGACCAGAAGCAGAACAGACAGAGAGGCAGGTAGAGTGTAGAGCCCGTGGTGCAGTTTCAGCTCAACCTGATGGTGGTTTTGTTTGTGTTTGTTTGTGATGATGCCTTTTGTTTAAATAAAGCCTCCGCCGTGCACTCGCTCCGGTGCCTCTGTGTGTTTTTGGGTGTACGTTTAGGCCTCCCAGCCTGTGGGTGGCGGCCGTTCACCAGGCTGCACGCCACAACCTCTAACCCTATAATGATCTACTATTACACTCTTTCATTTTTATTAGAACCCCCCTCTATTCACTTTACAGTGACCCTGACAGGTGTGCAGTTACAGAGTGTAGCCAATTTTTAAACGGATATATTAACTACCCTCCACGTGAGTCCTCTGGGCCCGAGGTGGACTCCTCCCCTCCCTCCTGATCCACCTCTTCATCATCGTCATCATCAGTGGTTCCAGAGTCATCGCTGGAGGATGAATAGTCGGTGACCTTGTGGGGCGGCCGCACGTCCTCCACCGCACGCAGCTCTTTGGCCAGCGCCGTCAAATCCTGCGGTCCAGGAAGCAAAGGTCAAAGACGGACATGAGACACTGCACAGCCCATATACTGCTCAAGCTCTCTCTCTCTCGCTCTCTTTACATGCTCAGGTTCTTTTGCTTCATTGCTCATTGCTCTGCCTGCTCTTTGCTCTCTCTCTCTTTCATGCTTTTCTCACATCTTCAGCTCAGTGTCTGTCACGCGTTAGTGTTGCCATTCAGGGTTATCTGCTCAGACGGCGAATGGTTACATCCAGCTGCAGCGAAAGTGAGTTTAAATACTTGAAGGCAAACCAGAAGCCAACAAGAACAAGCAAAGCAAAAAAAACAACAAAACCCCAAAAGCAGATGACTGAGAGCTGCCATTAATGTCATCCCAACTAATTCCAGTTCTCTTGTGAGCCTTTGTGAAGATGATTGGCCTGCAGTGGGGGGGCGGGAGGGGTTAATGCAGTTACGTGAAGCCCAACAGTCCAAGCCCAGGAAGAAAACTATTCGTTAGAACACAAGCTGTTAGTACTTAGTACATACAACCTAATGTTCAGTGCTTACCACTTCAGCCTATCAGAACCACAGCAGAGAACCGCAAAATCACCCACAGTGTCCACAGCAGATCATAAACAAACAGAAATGTACAGGAACAAATAAACAAATGCTGTATTTTCCAAGAGAGAAGCTGGATTAGAAACACACACACGCACACACACGCGCACAAACACACACACACACACACACACACACACACACACACACACACACACACACACACACACAGCTGTATCCCCATGTTCTCTCACCACCAGACGCCCAGGCCGGGCTAAATCCTTCTTCTCCTCGTTTTTTTTGGACACGTGATCTAGCCACTGCTGGGAAGCCTCAGATTTAGAAGAAGCTGCAGAAAGAGATACGAGAGTGACAAACGGACACATACACACAAACACACACACACAGCCATGGATACAGCCTCAGCCCCAACATGTATGAGTTGGTTTTGAACCTCTGGTGTTGAATGTTTAGTCTGCTGTAATGCAGGAGTAGCACATCAGTCTTGGGTGGAAAAACAGAAGCACAGTCCTGAGACTGCAATGTGTACAATTTCTGCACTTGAAATCAGCCTCCCTTTGCAATGTTTCATGATAAATGGACCAACGTATATAGTTGATGTTACACTGACACATGATGTACTGTTATAGCAGCAAACAGGGATCTGGATTTAGATGTAAAACAAGAACATATGGATTTGATGTTCAGGTATCTACACACTTTTGACCATGTAGTGGACCAAAAAATTTCATTATGTGCTTTTGACGAATACGAAATTCAACACAGTCCAAATGGTTTGGAATAGAATTCAATAATGAATTTGTTGCTTATCAAATAATGTACTTTTAAAGTAAAAAAATAAATGGCAAAAAAGGCAGAGATCTGCCCTCAGTTTCGGGTTCAAGCAGGTTATAGTGTGTCAATGACACTTTTAAGATATTTAAGGAAAATTCTTAACATGTAACACTGTGTAATAGTCTTTAGCCACCCCTCATTTCTTCATATTATGATTTGTTGGTGCAAAAATATTATTTGCCTGTCAAACTGTTTTATCTTTGTCATATTGAGAAGATTAAATGAAAGAAATGGAAACAAATGTTTTACTGCGACAGGCTGCAAAGCGTCTAAAGCCTAGATAAAGGAGTTCCAACCACTCTAAGCATTCAGCACCACCAGTATACTGATCATTGCCTGATCATCTGCACCTGTTTCTTCACTGGTTCAGGACTTCAGTTGGATGTGCTATGTTAGGCTTGAATGATTCATATGTAGGTCACTGTACTGAAAATGAGAATCTCTGAATGTCCTTCAGGAAGCCTGGAGAACTGTTCCTCAAGACTACATTGAAAATACAAGAAAGTCTGGATCTTTGGAAGCAAATTATGAAGAAATGAGGGGTGTCTCACAAACTTTGCATGGCACTGAATATTCTTTATATACCTTTTAGCCTTACAACTACTACCCAGGCCAGGTTTAGAGCAGGTGTGTGTACTCACTGCGTGGTCTGAATCTCTCTCCTGATCCACTGTTGGAGTTGCTGGAGGTGGAACTAGACCCTGACGAGCTGCTGCTACTGCTGGGCCGCGGGCCCATCCGCTCTACACGTTCCCATAGCAACCGTGGCTCAGCATTACTATGGAGACAGGCATGACTATATGACACCCACCCTAACACACAGCCTAGAACCTAAGTAGTCATTCGTATGCGCGCAGACACTCACACTCACACACACACACACACACACACACACACACACGCGCACACACGCACAAATACCTTCCAACATTCTTCTGAGCCTGCAGTGCGCCAGGTTGATGGGCGGGTTCTCGACGAGAGAGCACAGGAGACCTAGATGTGGTTCTAACCGGAACCTTCCAGGGAAACAGGGACACTTAACTGATAAGCATGTTACGCTGGATGATGATTTAAGCAAACACTTCAGGTCTGAAAGAAGCCGTGGAGTTCACAGAACATCAGCCTGCACTGTCAAACACATCCACCCACTTCCACAAATAAATCTCTACTGGCTTCATCACGATCACAAATACGAATCCTCATCCCTCAGGCTGCAAAGGAATCATCACACAACTGACAGCGGGAGCCTTGTAAACAGATTTGATCTTTGAGTTTCAAACATGTGGCTGTTATCTACCTGTATATTATGATGTAGGAACGTACAGATCCAGTGGTCAATATCAGGTACTCATTTCTGAACATGGCCACATCGGCTTACAGCTGCTTTATGTTTTAAAGTTTATAACGGGACAAACGTTGAGAGAAGACCAAAATAGATCAGGTTAGTTAACAGCTACTGTTTGGTTCAGTCAGTGAGTAACTGGGGACCTTCATAACTTCAAAAAACCTCTTAGAAGCTCATGAAGGAAGCGTTAGATCAAAGTTCCTGCCATGCGTATCCGATTCTTGGTACCAGATCTGAGAAACCCGCAGCCAGACCGGCCAGATAGTTTCAAGTTGCGGGGGCCCGTTCTTACCCTGGGGGGCTCCTCGTCCCGCGAGTGGGGTGGCGGTTCGGGACGCTGGTGTTTTAGTGGAGCAGCGGAGTCGCTGAATGAGTGAGAGCGAGAGAGCTGGGACCACTGCGCCTTCCCACAACCGAAGCAGCATGAAGCGATGAAGCAGGGCGAGGATGCAAAACAAGCAAAAACAAAAAGAAAGAAAGAAAGAAAAAGTGGAGGGGTGAAGTGGGGAAGAGGTGAAACAGAAGTTGTAATGAAGTGTGAGCAACACAAAGAAGAAAATAAATGTTATGGGATAAACTCAAAATAGTGCAAAAATGTACATAAACACAATTTCCTCACCGTAAATGTAGTCAACCGAGATGTTTGGTGTCTGAAGTTTTCACTACATTATATTTTATATCTGAAATGTATATGAAGCCTTACGTACTGTTTGCCTTTATCTTTACACACTCGCCTTAAACCACACATGGCATCTGAGCAGCCTCAAATAAAATAGTTACTTATAAAAATAAACAGAAACACTGACAATTTCAGGTTTCACAATGGCTGCCACCGCTGTTTTCAACAACACGTTGTACTTTCGCACGTCCAGCGTAAACTTCGAACATCAAACATGTCTCGGGCACGATCAATAACATTCTAGGTAAAAGGTAAACTGGGTGAAGGCACCAAAATATTGGCACTGAACCAACAATGACTTCACTAGTTCTTTCTCAACAGGTCTTTATAATTCAGCTCATTATTGAACTACAGTGTAAAACTACTGCATTTAGAGTCTGGTGAAAATGACTGAAAGCTGTAGACTGGAAAGTTGTCCTATAACAAAGTTATAATATCACAAACATTCAATATAATATATTAGCTGAGTGTTTCCCATGTAATTAAACTGGTTGGGCAGTCCAACTTCACGTATATGACATTAGGATGGAACTGACATGTTGGTTCATTTTATGCAAAAAATAATACTTGCAACCTATTGACAAATTTAAAGGATCACTAAATTCAGTTACTAACGACTAAAGTGTGTCAACACTGAACACAAAACATGCTTTGGCTGACTGATTAGATTTGGTCCTGGAAAACCCTTTTATTTTCCAGTACTATTTTCAAAAAGTGGGAAACACTGTTGTTATTCTTTTTAAAATACATATAAACTAGATACCCTAATACTGTAACACACAAAAAAACCACTGAGTGGTCAGGATGGGGAGAAAATTAAAACCAGGGTAAAGAGGCAGCTATAAGCAGGTGAACTCGCAGCGTATGTAGTTGGGATGGGAAATGATGTTTTAGTCAAAGCCATAGCCGCCCTGTTTACCAGCCTGAACCCCACACAGACCTCGTAACGTCACCTGTTTTCTACAAACCAGAGCTTTAATTAAGCAGATAGCGATGAAACAGAGCAGAAACGATCTACCAGCGAACTGTAAGTCAATCAGCTCGGAATCTACAGACACTGAGGAAGATGGAAAAGAGCAGGAGCGAAGAAATCGAGAGAGATCTCATAATAGAGCGACTGTTAGCTGAAAGGAAAAAATACTGAGAGAACAAGCAGAGAGAGAGCTTAGTAACCACTAATACATACAACACATGCTCACTTATAGTGTTTAAATACAGCAAACTACAAGAAGGAGCACAAAACTCAGTCAGATTTAGGCATTAAGAACGAGAGTAAATGTCTGACGAACGACTACAAGGCCAAGAATGAGTGAAAGGTCATCCGATACCTTGACACTAATTGGGCCCCACAGTCTTTGATTGCTTATTAGTAATGTTAGTGAAAAAGGAATAAAGATAGAGACTTTGGCATCCTAGCTGACTTCCTAACACACATGGGACGTCCAAAAACTTACCTGGCCATGTCTGGCTACTTCAGACAGCTTATAAGTAATTATCTAATACATTAAGCGCTGATTTGTAGAGTCTCAAATGTCTCAAATGAAGGACACTGTCGGGTCATGCAAAATATGAAACAGGCAATGAAACAATCTGACAGAGTTTAAGGGGAAAAGTGAAGTTTGCCTGTTATCTCCTTCACATTCGACTGTTATTTTTGCCTTTTTATGTCACAGACGCCGCAGTGCTGGTAACTGCACTGACACGATCCGCAACATCGTTTTTTCCCGATGCAGAACTCGGTGGGGACAGGTCACACTGCATCACCGCTTGCTGGCCAGCGGCAGTTTTGCAGGTAAGTTTTGATTCAACAGAATGAAGCTGAAGCTTAGTTTACTTACAGGGATCCTCGGGTTACGACAGTCTCGACATATGAATTTCGTGTTTACGACGCTCACTCCCACAAAAACGTTTAAAGATCGAGACGTGAGTGTTTCGGCGTACGCTGTTAGTGTCATACTAACTGGACTACGTGGGTGATCTAGTTTCATTGTGAGCGGCAGAAGAATACGTAGAATACGCAGAATACGCAATAACACGGCGTATGAGTGAGGGATTTGGTGCCCCCCCGGTATGCTTATCTACGCCAATTTGGACTGTTAAAAGTACAAGTACAGTATATTTATGTCCTTTTCCTGTGGCTTAGTTGTGTTTTTATGTTCTAGATTATGATTCTACAACTGTGTTAGGATCGGTAAGTGACTTAGGCTAGGGTGTGTTTCGGTGTACACCAAAATTCGTCGCTGTCGTGGGAACGGATCTGTGTCGTAGCTCGAGGACCCCCTGTATTTATGACAAACACTGATAACTGGTCCCGCAAGTGAGAGCATCGTCACCGGGGTTACCTGTGGCTCCACGGGCCGGTGCATGGCGGGCGGGGCCGGCTCCGAGGCGTTCCCATTGGAGAAGGTTTCAGCCCGCGGGGGCACAGCAGGCGGTTGTTTCTGCGCCCCGGCGGCCTGTGGAGAACCCTGCACGTTCCTGCGGTGCCGCTCGTCCGCCTGTAACCAAGCAAACAGAGGAAAACCGTCAGTGTCATGACTGAACTTCAGAACAAGGACACAAGGATGCATCAAACAGAGCTGAGTTTTCCTTTAAAAGGAGGCAAGAGTTAATAGTTTCAGTTACAACACATACAAATTAACAGTTAAAAGTGAGTGTGTGAGTAATCAACACTTAGCTTTTGTTTAAAAAAAAGTGCAAAGTTAGACAAGTGTCTTCTGCACGTGTACATAAGGATGCACAGACACAAAGAAAAGCCAGCAAAGTGCCAAAAAAACTAGGTCAGTTGAATCAGGAAGCAAAGGACGTGCAACGAGACGTTCGGCAACACTAAAATGCAGACGGAACTAGAGGAAGGTGCAGCTGTTTGGGAAAACACTGTTATTGTCATTCAGAGTGAATGTACCCCTCAGGTAAAGGCAGGAAGCTAAAATATCAGTCGCGCCTCAGTGAAATTTGACCGCAAAAAATCTTCGGTTCACAAAAGTCAGCAAGAGCTAAACGCAGAAATCCCCAGAGTTATTAGTGTGGGTTAGCAGGAGCGAAGCACTAGCAGTAACACCCTCATCTGTCAGCTCATCATCAGTCTGAGCAGGGGGCGCGTTAGAGAGTCCGGTTACACCGAGTTACGGGGGTCCGTCTCCAGCAGGGTCTCAGTCCAGCACAGTTTGGTGACTTCATTTCTCACAAACACCTGATCCGATTCAGCCCTGCTGCGCTCAGATGGTCCTGTTCTGCAGATACTGAGCTGATATTTATAATCACAGATCCCAATGCGCCGCCTCTTTCAATATGGAGCTTGAAACCTAACTTTTAGTGGATTTTTTTTTTTTACAAAAATAAAACAATTCATTTCTGGTGTCTGCAGATGCTCTTTTTAAACACAGCATTATCACTTTATAAGTGTCTGAGTACAGCATCGTAACACTAACAGTGTAACGACACATAATTATCACCTTCAGTTCTTACTCATTTCGTTATATGAGAATTACACCAGTTCACGTACAGGAGTGAAACTGATATTAATGTATAATTGTAATTACTTAGGCTGGACTGCTGTAATCTGTCCAGAACAGTGAACACTTCTCCAGCAGTCGTTATGTGCATTATAAATGTGTAACTATGCAGTTATTGGACAAAACCAATAACTGTGTGTGGCAGAGGAGAGAGATGTGTTAATGGATGCTCCTTCCAGGAGGCCTTAATCATTAAAAAAAGACTTTCTTAGAACTTAAATGTTTTTTTTACTGAAATATGATGCATCCTTGTTATTCCACTGTAGGAGTACCAGCAAGGAGGCTCCCCCTGGTGGATATTTACAGGAATAAGCAATCCATATGCCAAGCATTTTGTAAAAACTATGGAAATCACTGATGAAATCATGACACAAACTACCAGGACCATTCGAGCACACAGTTGGACACCAGGTTTAGACTCGAGCAGAACCGTCACCAAACTGAGTCGGACTGCAGCCGGACACCTTCGTCGTAAAGCTTCACCTGTCGGACCGGTTCAGCGTCGGAGGCGGAGCTCTGGGATTCTGACGGAAGCGTCTGATTGGTTTGACCCTCGTCCTGGGCGGGCGGCTGGGCAGGGGGGTTCGGGAGCTTTTGAGTTTGGTGTTGCTGACGGTTGGATGCTTGGCTTGTTTCCAGCACAAGCTCCTGGTCCGGCAGGGTTTGTGGAGTCTGTGATTTCTGCTGCAGGTGGGGGGTCCTGGTCCGATCCTGCATGGACTGCTGAGGTAACGGCGGCGTTTTGGTCCTGTCTACAGCACCGTTCTGTAACTGAGGAATTCGACACCGGTCCTGGGCCACTGGAGGATGAGGCAGCTGGCTTTTACTCTTATCTTGTTGCAGCTCTGGTGGACCTTTTTTGTTCTTTTCAGCCAGAGGCTGCTGCTGCTGGAGGACCTTGCTCCTCTGCGGCTGCTGGGGGTTCCTGGTCTTGTCTGCCTGTTGATGTTGGGGCTGCTGTGGAGTTTTGGGCTGTTGGAGGGACAGCAGGTATTCCTGCTCCTGCTGTAACTGCCTCTGCAGTCTCTCGGCCTGCCTCTGCTCCTCCAGCTCCCTCCACTTAAACTCCTGACACACAGTCAGAAAATGCAGGTAAATGACACTGCCTGTCAAAGGTTTGGAGACACCTTCTGAGTAAGCACATTTATTTATATAGTACTAAAAAATAAGATGACCTAAACCGTGCAGAAAAAACAAAGCACCAGAAAACATAAACGCAACAAAACCTCTCATGAAGGATACATGAAAACCAGATGTATTTCTGTGAGAATAGTGTGGTTGCTATAAACCAGTGTTTTGTGACACCTAATATTGGTCTTATGGCCAAAAAAAGTTTGCGTAAAAAATGAATGAATAAATAAAAATCCGAGGCCAGCGCTTTACCCGCCGAGGTGTGAACTTGCCAGCTCATACCAGTCCATTTATCGCTAAGAATGAACGAAAGCACATGTAGGCCAGTTAATTATTTTTAATTAAACTATAACAAACAGTGAAACTGATCTGTTAGTAGAAAATCCGAGGCCAGCGCTTTACCCACCGGGGCGCGAACTTGCCAGCTCTTACCAAACCATTTATAGGTAATGATGGCTGAAAGCACACTTAGCCGGGTTCATGAGCTGATTATTTTTTAATTAAACTAAAAAAACGACAGTGAAACCTCTTCTTTACAACTGATCAGAGCTTTAGTGTCTTGAAGACAGACTTGAATCATGCTCTCTGTGTCCTGCAAGGACAAAACATGCCTAATTTTAATAATACTTTTTAATGGAAAAAAAAAACAGACTGAACAAATTTAACAGCTACAACACACTCAGGTCTGACTTCAATACTAAGAGATACAGCTAAGTGTCATCTGTATAAAAATAAAAGAAATATAAAAATGTATACTGAATTAAAAATATGGTAAAGCACAAGGAAAAATCAAATGGGACCAATAGAGGCAACACGAGATCAACACCCCACAAGATCAACAGCAGAAAACGTTGCATCTTGAAGCCAACAGAAACCCCTGATATCCTGAACCACCAAGTCTGGTTGACTGCATCAAAGTCTGCTCTCAGATCAGGCAGTACTGAAACAGAGCTCCTCAGAACCAGCAGGGGCTCATTTAAAATTCTTGGTGCAGATTCTGCTGAAATCCAGACTGAAACCTTTTTAAAATACTGTTTGCTTCCAGTGCATGCATATATATCTAAGACCATAATCTTTGAGACAAAATCTAGTCTAAAGTCTAAAATTGATTAAATCATTATAGTGGAGGCCAGATTTCTTAAGAAGAGGATGAACAACAACCCTTAAAGAACCTGGAATACCTGAATTCAGAGATAAACTGACTTGTGCATGAGTAGCTTGCTTTCTATTGACAGTTTTCAGTTAAGTAAAAAAAATACCAGCAAAGGTTTATCTGCAGATATTAATTAGAAGTCTAAGCCAAATATATTCTTTTGTGTCTGTTTGTAGAAAATCAGAGGCCGGCGCTTCACCCACCGGGGCGCGAACTTGCCAGCTCTTAAGAAACCATTTCCAGGTAACGACGGCTGAAAGCACACTGAGCCGGGTTCACAAGCTGATTATTTTATAATTAAACTACAACAAGCAGTGAAACGTCTCCTTTATAACTGATCTGAGCTTTAGTGTCCTGAAGTCCGTTTATGAGTCGGCTGTGTGTTTTACCCCGCCTTTGTTTTTCGTTATTGTTTTTTTGGCTTTTTGTCCATTTCCGCACTTCTTGTCCATGACATCACTGACTCTCTCTCTCTCTCTCTGACACACATTTTAAAGGCGACTCGACCATCCTCATATGACAGTTTTCAGTTATGTAAGAAAAATAGCAGCAAAGGTTTAAACGGCTATCTGCAGATATTAATTAGATATTAAAATCTTAACCAAATGTGGTTTTTTTTGTGTCTGATTGTCTAATAGTTTGTCAATAACAGCAACTACCAAAGACAAACAGCACTTCCAGCTGAAGACAAACGCTGCACATAAAGGTGTTACAGCTTTCAGCATTTGTTTGTTTTTTGGAAGACCTGTGATACGTCTTAGTTCTGTTCCTACTTTGTGTAATTATTCATGTTGTAGCTTCTTTTACATTCTGAGGCTTTCATTGGCCAGTCTTCTGACGATCAGTATCGCGTGCTAGACACATCAAAACGTCACTGTCGGGAAAAGACTCACACACAAACATTCTTGACTTGCAATGGAATATTTCTGTTGGTCTGTTTCTTCTGAAATTTTCACACAAAAGCAGCTGGCACTTTATGTTTTTAAATGATACAGGAGGTGCACTGGCATTACCTATCATATATTTTATTATCATGCTGTGACATCATTTATCACAATAACAATAACATATTGCCCATCCCTCACCAGACCGTGTTTAAGGGACAGTTTTACACAGACAGAAAGCGAAATGCTCACCAGCAGCATGGCCTGCTCGTGCAGAAGTTGCTGCTGCAGAATTTCCAGGTGCCTCTGCTCCTCCTCCAGCTGGCGGCGGATGTACTCCTGACACACAAACAAGCAGAGTCACATCAGCCTCTGCACTCGAGCACAAACTAACCGATAGCACGGCTTATCACAGTACTTCAAAATGACGGCATTTCAAAACACATTTCTGAATAGACAAACACATAACAACGTTCATATTTTAGAGGTTGACTGATATTTTTAGTAAGTTTAGATGTCAGAATGACCTCTGCTTCGCTTTCACACATCCATGTTTTGTTTTGTTTTACTGAAATAAAGTTTTGTTTTTACAGCGGATCTGTGAACAGATGACTGTCGTCGACACTGTGAGAGAAAAGTTAGGAAAATCTATTTGTGTGGAGTTAAAAATGATTTTGTGGAGATCGCTGCAGCCCGACAAAAAAAGATTTGGTTGTTTATTCCAACAAAGAAGCAGCTCCTGTTAGTTTAGCTCAGATGCAACAGACTCAGAACACCACTACCGTCACAAAATTCTTGCTCTGTGGTTTCTATTATGAAAATAAACTTCAAACTCGAGTCTCGGGGAGTAACGGCCCCCCACCTGCTCCCGGTCCGCTCTCCTCTTTTCCTCCTCAGCTCTTCTGCGCTCCTCCTCCTCCTTGCGCCGGCGCTCCATCTCCTCCAGGCGGCGCTTCTCCTCCTGCTCGCGCCTCCGCTGCTCTCGCTCCTGCTGCCGCCGCATCTCGCGCTCACGCCGCTGTTGCTGTGGGCGGCCAGCAGAGGGCGACAGAGAAAGACAGACATGGAGACAGACAGAGAGACAGACGGATGGACAGACAGACAGAAGAGAGAACAGAGGAGTTTAAACTTCTTCTAACCCAAAACCTCTGCTCTATAGTGTCCTCGAGATAAATGATAAAACAGCAGCTCGGTACTGAACATTTTGTGCAGTTTTTCAGCACTACAGCCTGGAAAACACTTTAATTCTCGAACTTACTTTATTTAAAAAAGGTCCAAACTGCACCTTGTCCAACAGCTGAATCAAACAGTCGATTCATTTGGCCAGAATACACTGAGAAGAGCCAGAATTGTCCAATACATCTTACAATTCAGAGTTGCACTCACTGACATGATGAAAGTTGACAGATTTAATACACTGCCACTACGGATGTTTTTTTTTTTTTGAATTTCCTATTGCTTTTCTTTTCCAGTATTCTGTAAGAAGACACTTTTTATTTCAAAGCCTAAATAGGAAAAATATTGTTTTTCTGACAAATAATAATAAAAATAATATCATTAACAACAACAATAACAACAATAATAATCCTAATTCCAAACTGCTTTGTATGAATGTATCTATTATACTTTTTAGTAGAACTGACCTGAACCTATGAGCAGTTATTTTTCACAGTAAGTTGCATAAGCAACACATGTCGTGCATCTTTTCAACAAACATCTTGAAATTAGTTTTTAGTCGGCTCTTGAGAATCAGAGATTCGTGATCAAGGTTTTTAGTCACAGCAGGAGCTTCTGCTGGAGCACGAACTCATCAGAGCCACACCTGAGACCAGACCAGTGATCTGGAGGAGAACCTGCAGCTGGAGTAAAACCAGGAAATGAGGAACAGAGTCTCACAAACAGTGTGTGCTGCTGGTGACTAAACAGTATTGTGCTTGATAAACACTTTCTGCCCACCAGGTGTGTGGTTTCATAACAGTGTCAAACCACATTTGTTTGAATGGCTTTTTCATTTAAGTGTTTTAGTTACTGAATTTATCTAATTTTATCAAATATTTGTTAGAAACCTAGAGTAACAAATTCTGAATTTGTTCCACTGCTGTTCAGGTGTTTTCACGCTGGGAAAAAACATCTGGTTTCGGTTTCAAATCAATCGTCACAACCCGACTGGAGACTCTCTCTCACCTCCTCAAGCCTCCTCCTTTGCTCCTTTTGCTGCTCGATGCGTTTCTGCCGCTCCGCCAGCAGCTGGCGCTTGTACTCCTCCTGTTCTCGGAGCTGCTGCTCCTGCAGGAGCTGCTGCCTCCTCAGCGCCTCCGAGCGCTCCTTGTTCTCCTGCTGGAGGCGGATGAAGTCGCGGCGCAGGGTCGACTCTCCCGGCACGTTCACAATCGAGCTGCAGATAAAAATGACTATTTTGAAAGTTTGTTAACTTTCTTGCAAAATTTGTGATGGTGTCAGTAGTTGTATTATTCTTCTTAAGTTTGATTATTATTAGATACAAGCAGAGAAACACAAACATGAAGAAACAAATGTGGAGTAAAACACACAGCAGACTCATAAACAGACTTCAAGACACTAATGCTTAGGTCGGTTTTATAAAAATGAAGTGTTTCACTGTTTGTTGTGGTTTAATTAACAATAATCAGCTACGTGCACTTTCCACCATCCTTCATAATAAATGGCTTGGTAAGAGGTGGCTGAAAAATTCTTTTTCATTAACTTGGTGAAGCAAAAAACAGTTTGTTTGGTCCATTGACTTCGCTTTGGCCCACCAGGACCCCGAGGAGCCGCAGTGTGTGAACTCGTTCCAACGGAAAGAAAAATTCAATATCAATTTAATATCTGCATTACACACAGCTCGCTACAGAAGCATTCTGACTGACCAGCCAAAGCTATTGAACTCTCCTCACAGTGAAAACAGGACCGGTCACGTTACTGCTGGAACCACAGGAATTACAAACGAGACTCAGATCCACAGCTCCTACATTGAAAACACACCGCAGTCTTGTGGCAAGTAAAGACACATCTATGAACAAGTCTGTAGATAAACCGTCTCAATTCAGAACAGCACGAGTGAACAGCTCAGAGAAACATTAACTGAGGTGATTAGTCACTCGTGAGTCGGAAAAAAGACTAGTTTTTATTAGGTTCGCGTTTTTTATTTCCCTGCTCAAGGGGTACAGCACCGTATTTCAGTAATCTGTTGAAAATTAAGATTTCAGATTGCACAAAGATAAATATATTTTCTTTAAAGACCAAGAATTTCTGGGATTAAACAGGATTGTGACCAAATGCTAAAAGCCTGGACCTACAGGCTGCTCTGGGAACACACTGCTTTATCAGAGACTCAAGTCCATTATGAGATCTGTGCCAGACTCAGGATCTATATTTTGTTTACTTTTATTTTCGAATACTTATTGAGAATTTGGTTTGACCAATAACGAGCACATAAAAACATTAGTGGGGGAGTTACATCTTAACAACCGGATCATTCAGACGGCAAGAATGTGACAGTCCAGCCAGTTTAAGAACAGGGGAAACACTGATGTTCATCAAAATGTACATCAATAAAACTGTACTAAATTCTCAGTAAAACAATAGTAGGAAACAATTTTTGTCTACACTTTTCTTGATTTTTAAGAGAACAGTATGTTAGTACCAGAAACCACACAGGTAAGTCTACTTGTGATTACGTAACACGGTTCGAGTTGTTAGATGATTCATGTGTGCAGCTAAAGCTTCCATTGCTTGTTAAGCTTAAGCTCCAACAGAAAACTGTGGAAACTAGATTGTTCACCAAAGCATTTCTTCAAAGGATCCTGATTCCAGCCCAATCTGGAAAAGTTTCTACAGATATAAATAAAAGTGAATTGCTGCTCTGTATGTGTTTATCTACCTTGGTTCTCCTTCCTGCTCGGGGGCTTCTTCCTCTTCTTCTTCACTGCCACTGTATTCATACTCCGTCTCATCTGGGAGGAACATTTTTTTTTACATATTTTTACACTGTGAATATCTGGTGGCCCAGAAGAAGAAACGAGTTTTGAACTAGACGCTCTTTTCACCATTTCACATTGCTTACAGTTTCCAGAGAGACCCTAAATAACACAGGTCATCTGCATGTTTCATTACAAAGAAGGCATAACTAGTCCTGGTTCATTTGGGTTTGCAGCTTACATTTGATTATACAGATTATATTTTTAAAATTTTAAAATCATTATGCCCATAGCTTCTGATTTTTTAAATGTAGCAGCACTAATTCTTCCAACACGTGTTAGAAAAAATGTATATTGTTAAGTATCATGTATCACTAAAATGTCTTTATTTTTGCCATATTGCCACCCTTAGTTCGGTCATATTACTTCTATAATATTTTAGCATCTGGGATGGAGCTTCCTTAAATTCTTAGTTGTTTTGTTGTTTTTTCATTTAAACCTTTATTTAATAACCAGCTGTCTTTAGATAAAGCTGTTTAAGATATGTCTATGATGCTAAATGTCAGGTCTGGATGCAGGTTTTACTTCGGTCCATATCGTGTATGTTGGTTGGGCTCTGTTATAAATATGGGGTAATACTGAGGCACAACATTGGTCTGAAAGTAAGAGCTCTACCTTTCTCGCCCCTCTTCTTGCGGGTGCGGTCGATGTGGTCTTTGAGCTGAATGCGCACTTGTCTCTCGTTGGGCTGGTCCCGGATGAAGGGGTGCTTCAGCAGCTGGTCTGTTGGAGGCCTCTGAGTGTAGTTCTTCACCAGGCAGCCTTCAATAAAGCTAAAAAACTTCTTGGACCTGGAGGATATGAAAAGGAGAGAGAAAGGTAAGAGAAGAATTACACACTGTAAAATTCAGTTGTTTCAGTTTCACCCAATCTGTTTATTTTCAATCTAGCCGTACATAATTCCAAGTTGGATATTTCAATTCAATTGGTTTTTTTTTTATTACCAAGTAAAAATTAGCATGAGAAAAAAACACCAAGCAAAGTGCAACCATGGAAAAACTCTAAAAAAGTCTTCAAATCCAGATATTGAAATTATGAGTTTGTGTGTAAGTTTGTGACCCATCAGTTCCATCAGCAGCTCAGTTAACAACCAGAACCAGACACTGAATTCTAGACCTCCAGAAGACCCCTGAACTAATGACTAGTAAAGGTGTAAAGTGACCATTTGTCATACGTGAACACACCACAGTGTGAACAGCACGAAGTTCTTCTCTGCATTTCACCCATTCAGTGAAGCACCATGCAGTCAGGAACACGGCACCCAGGTGCCACTAGCAGTCCTGCGATTCGAACCCACAGCTTTCTAATCACAGGACGAACTCCCTAACTACTAGGCCACCAGCTGCCCCACTAGTACTAAAGGTCCATTAGAAAACTGTCAGGAAAAGACCTGGTGGATGGATACCGATCGATTGAAACAGAACACTCACCATTTTTTGGACTTGAGTCTGGGTGGAGGGTTTCTGGGAATAAGAAAGAGCGCTCGCATCGGGTGCATGTCGCACAGGGCTGCAGATCCAAAGGGACAGCACACACATTCAATTTTTAAATTAAATTTTAGAGTCTTGTGCAAGAGTAAATATAAAATAATATGTTTCCAGACACAAGAGGTCGATTCTGTTCAGTGTCTTCTGTGCATCACGAAGTTTTCTAGCTAAATGTCTCTGACTTTTAAAGCAAACAACACTCATTTAAAGTAATCTTTCTGTTCACAATTTCTTTAGGACACATTTCTTACATTTTTCTTTCCATTTTTCCCTTGGGATCCACCTATTATGTTTGTGTTCATGCACCAAAATAGTCACATTTCAATGTTAAAGGATCATTTTCCAACCTCTCTTTATACATTACAATAACAATGTCTTGTTAAAGTTTGTTCCTTTAACAAAAGCGAATTAATGTATTTAAATGAACTCCATTCTCATTGACTGCCTCATTTAAAAACCCTTCTGTGTGAATGAGTGGGACAAATCTGTGCAAATTGATCAGCTGTTGTGACATCACAAAAACAATAAATCGTTCTTTCTTCCCATATATGTACTGTAAGGACCACGTGGTGAAATTGTTTACATGTTACATTAGATTAAAATAGGTGATTGTTTAAAATAGGTGAGAAAAAAAAAAAAATTTTCTATGATAAAGGCTCTTTAAAACTAAACACTGTGGCTTTATAGAGATTAAAGTCAGAGAAAGCCAAGTGGTGGAATAAAGTATGCGGTAAAAATTATTTGAGAAAGAGCAAAAAAGACAGAAAGTATGATGTACTTACGCGGTGCTCCCTCAGCCATCTCTATAGCTGTGATTCCACAAGACCACAGATCACTCTAGAAAAAAAAAGAGAGATGTTTGCAATTAGAGTGACAAACTGATTCTGTCACAAACTGATTCTTTTTTTTATTCCAAACAAAATTTGGGTCCAAATATGTTCGAACACTATTGGTAAATAAGAACATATTTTAAAATTTCATGGCTACCTAGATTGCATTTCTGCGAAAAACTGCGTGGATGCTTTGGTTTTATGGCCAAAAATAAATTCTGGTCCCATTCTAGGTATTTTGTGATTCGGCAACAAGTCCATCAAAATGCTCAGGAGTTCATTTTTCACCTTAATACATAATGCAGGTCTTACCCTGTAGTCGTAAGTAGCATCAGGGTTTTCATCGCAGGCAATGACTTCAGGAGCCATCCAGTACGGCGTCCCAATGAAAGTGTTCCTACGGCCAACGGTTCGGTCCAGCTGGGCACTCACACCAAAGTCCACTGGCACACATAACCAGAGCAAACCAACTCAAACCAAAGCACAAACAAATTCAGGCAGCAGACTGGGGTTCGATTCACCATTCACTGCACAACTCTATAAAGAATCCTTCACTTTTCTCTATAACATGATAAAACAGAAAGTAAACAGATGCAGTAAATGTATGCTGACATGCACAGATTAGAAAATCTACTTAACAATCTCACGCATTTTAAACAGTAAAATTTCGTTCACGTTACGTCCATTAATTCCTTAACGTCTATTTTATATTTCTATTTGATTGTGTTTTTGAGAGCATCTTTGTAACAGAACTAACATCAACCAAAAGTAATCTGTCCGGCTTTATTACATGCTACTGTTTTACATGTTAACTGATCATTAATTACTATAACGGAACATCTGAGGCCCAACAAAAGTGCAAAAATAACTGCACAAATAGAAGTGATGCACACTGCATGGTGTTTTTTGGTGTTACTATACAGGGGGTCCTCGAGTTGTGACACGGATTACCATGATTTTGGTGTACGTCGAAACACACACTAGCCTGATTCACTTACCGATCCTAACCCAGCTGAAAAATCATAATCTAGAACATAAAAACGCAGCTAAACCACAGAAAAAGGAAAAGGCCAAAAATATACTGTACTTGTACACTGTACTGTAGTAACAGGAAAAAAAAAGTAAAATCACTCATGCTTTTAACAGTCCAGAATGGCGTAGGTAAGCGTACCAACTCCCTCACTCACGCTGCGTTACTGCGTATTCTGCGAATTCATCGCAAACTCGAAATGTTGTATGTCGAGGCTGTCTTAACCCGAGCATCCCTTGTATAGTATTAGGTTGGTATTAATCAAAGTTTACTAAAAGGCTTGTATTCAAGGCTAAACCAACCCTAACCACACACTCAGAATATTTGATTGACATCTTCAGCCCCTCCTGTGTGTGTGTGTGTGAGGTGTCAGCAGTCAGACAGGTGTATTCTGAGACGGCTGATGATGCTCTTACCCAGTTTGACCTCTGCATTTTCAGTCAGCAGGACATTCTGCCCTTTGATATCTCTATGGATGACATGATGGGCGTGTAGATGAGCCAGTCCCTAAAAAGAAACACACACATACACACACACACACACACACACACACTAGCTTTAAGCCTGGAGAAAAATATGAGCATACATATCAGTGTGTGTATGAGACAAATAAGAGAAGTCTTTATACAATTCAGTGATGAGATAGTGACTGTACTTTTTTGCTCTATAGTCTATCTCCTATTTTATATTCTATATTGTTAAATTGTTAAATATAATATTTCATATTTTCAAATTGAACAGGGGCATATTTTGCATAACACAAGAAGCAATAACAGCTGAATGTGTTAACATTTCTGTTCTCGGCTCTTATTTTATTCAACACCTTAAATATCTTACTTGAATACTCAATTAAGCAAAGGAAATACCAGAATGAAATCCATATTTATTCAAACGCCATTACCACAAAGTTGTCTTTGTCACAGAAACTGATTCTAGATCAGTACTCGTACTTCTAAGGTGGTGTGTGAAAACAGACCCTGTTGTCTCGAATGGCTGCTTGAAGTGTTTGGCTCATTTTTTCAGCTCACATTAAGTCGTACTGTGTCCTAAACCACACTGACAAGTCAGGAAAAGATTTGGGTGATTTCTGATGTTTTATAGCAAAATTAGCCTCATAAAATCTAAACTTCATACATGTCTTGGCTGTTAGACCACATCTAGGCAACATGGAGAATTGTATAATCTGTTTTTTGACAAACTATTCTTAAAGACTAATAAAGTGTCCATGTCTATTGCTTGTTCCTCTCACGTATTTACATATAGTGTTATTCATCTGTTCAATAAGTATTCGTCAGTAAAGTTATGGGTGTCTTTCATGTTCCTATTCCTTTACCACAAATAAAATTCCTTGTGTTTTGGCTCTGTCTGGTTTATTTATTGTGATCTTCCAGCCTCCTCACACCTTGCTATACTGGTACTGGCAATTATTTGCTCCTTGATGTTGAAAAATGACAGTTAAAGACTGTAAAGCAAAAACTCAGGAACTTCTGTTAATAATACAAAGAGGCCTTTCGTCCAGTTACTCAGATGCAAACAGCCTCAGATTACCACTGGAGTTATGAGGTTTTAACGTGTGTAAGTGGTTGTAGTTCCCTACCCTGAGGATTTCTCTAGAGATGTACGCAATCCAGTCTTCCTTCAGTGAGTTTCCTTTAGTGTTCTTCACCAGGTCTGTGATAGAACCAGCACCACAGAACTCCATCACCAGCTGCACAAAGAGAGAAAGAGAATGGGATATAAAACACTGTTTAAAAGAGAAGCATGTCAGTATTGGGGCTCCTTTAGCTTTTTTAGCTTTTTCCTTGATTTTTTTTAAGAAACAAAAAACAGAACCCAGATGCCCCAGTCTAAACACTGAAGCCTCTGCAGGCATTCAGAGAATTACACTGTTTTTTACAGTCCTGGAATGGAATAAAGATATATCACTGTTTTACCTCATCTAACTGATCATATTCAGTGTAAACCACCAAAAATCCACAGTTAAACTGCCTGATTTAGGCGCATGTTCTGGTTTGGCCCACCATGCTGACAGAAGTCTAGTGAATGTCGCCAGGCGCCTGTGATTATTCTCACCGGCGGGTAAAAACAGTACTGTCACATTAAAGAGCCACGACAGACTGTATGGGGTTCGATAAGCTACTATTTCAGCATGGAAACGGGTTGAAATGTAAAGTGAAAAGCCGTTAACCACAAAAGTCTGGTTAATGAAGTTATTATAATGACAGTGTTGTTGCTCAGCTTAGTGGGGTTTCAAATAAAGTGTGTAATGTAATGTACAGTAACCCCCGGCTTATTTGTGGTTCAGCAGTCGCAGCTTCAGTCTGTCACAGATTTTTTCTGACAACTGAATTAATAATTGTTCGCTGAAACCCCCGCAAATGTGCGGAAACCGCAGATATCCTCCGCATTTTTTTGCTTTCGCCACGTCTGGCCCTCGTCGGTTAGAAAGGCTTTTACCACATCACAAATTCGCGTTTTTTCATTATTACACCAGCTGTTTCCATGGTTACACCAGTAAGAAAATACTGACCCAGAGCTGGTCGTCGTGGCCTGGAGGGCTTTTCTTAATGAAGGCGCCATAGTAGGTTGCAATGTTCCGATGGTGAGAATATTTCTTCAGCATATTAATCTCCAACTTAATCTCTTCCTCTTCATCCTAGATACACACACATACACACACACACACACACACACACACAGACAAACACACAAGAGCAAAAAGTGCAAAAGCATGAGCGGGGCAGCCAGTGTAAAACTTCACATGATTAACAGCACCAATAAACTCCTAATCGGTGGAAAAGCACAATTCTGTGAGGAAATGGAGCAGAAAATAAACACTGTACACAAATTAGACAGAGCTGGCAATGTTATAGGCCTCAGTGGCTCTTCTGGTCAGTAAACGTATGATATTTTTGTTTAATAAGACTGTATCACCTCGTGATTTTACACCACAACAGTTTCCATGCAGTTCATACATTATTGCCTGTTATAAATCAGTAAACCAGTCAAACAGTTACTGAAGATAACCTGAGCTCACACTTTACAATTTTAGGCCTAATTTTAGCCCTAATTTTCTGATATTTTCAAGCATGTTTGACACTGACATCAATAAATACAGACACAAAAAATAATGGAGCATCATAAAATGTGCCCAGTGAGCTGTTCACGTATGTCTTCTTTTCGTTAAAATGTTTAAGACATCAGAGAGAATGTCTTCACAGACAGTGGTTTGTCATGTAGTATAAAAAAGCACATACATTTTATTAGGAATAGGTTAGCAACATATTAAACATAAAATCTCCCTTAAAAAGTAAAAAAGAAAAGCAATCAAGTTTTAATAAATATGCATACAGAATCCCATGTGTGTCTGTGCAGTGTGTGTGTGAGTGTCTCTGTGTAGAGTGTGTGTTTAAGTGTGTGTGTCTGTGCAGTGTGTGTGTGACATGACAGAAAGGGAGTGAATGAGTGAGGTGTGCAATAATGGAGGAGACATATAACATAGTGACATCATCCTCTTTCTCTCTTGAAATTCCCTCACTTAGCAGTGAGAGAGAGAGAGAGAGCGAGAGAGAGAGAGTGTGTGTGTGTGTGTGTGTGTGTGAGAGAGAGAGAGAGAGAGAGA
>JBBJLS010000002.1:5531311-5559110 GCA_037577275.1 Bryconaethiops microstoma
ACACACACACACACACACACACACACACACACACACACACACACACACACACACACACACACACGCGCGCGCGCGCGCGCACACACACACACACACACACACACACACACACACACACACACACACACACACACACCTATACATATATATACACACACACAAACACTGTAGAACTGTGGAAGCACAAATATACAGATAATGACCACCTTCAGCAGCAACCTGATGATTGTTCTGTCCCTCTTGCCCCCCTTGAAGAATCAAAGAAGTTAGTAATTCACCTTCTCCAAATTTCCTATTGCAAAATAATATGGTACCAGGGTTTAGTTGATCTTTATTCTCTTTCAGTGACCAAAGGGTCTTGTCTGAATCATGTCTGGCTGTAAGTTCTCCTAATACTCTTCTTCAACTCACCATGATGCTTATTTCCATGATTTGCAGCTTCTAACAGTCCTTTACAAACATGGGCATTGAAACTGGCAAACGTGATAAAACTAACGATTCATTAAAGACTCAGTGACGTCTGCGATCCTGTGACGAAACCAGTCCTTAAAAATTGATCAAATGGTTTACATGCCTTGTTTTTTTAAACACGCCTGTATTACGACAAGCCCCGCCTCAAAGCGAAAACTGACGGCCTGCTGCTCTAGGATTGGCTAGTATTCCTTTGAAGGCAGGACAATAATGTCTTATGGGGTGGGGTTTTGTCAGAAAACTGTATGGTTCGCCACTAAGATTGGCTAGTAGCTTCGCATGCGTAAGTGATAATAGCCAATCGTATTGCAGGGGGCGGGGCTAGACGGAATACAGGTGGGGGAAAAATACGCCCGCTTGTTCAGGTGTCTCACACAGGAACGCTGCCAACTTTTGAAGCCTCCTGTCTTCTCATTCCTGGCTACATTTAAAGACCATTTACAGGGGTAATTGTTAAAAGGACGGACGTGATTGTAGTGTAGATCTTTTCTCTTTTGTAGTAATCGACTTTCTTTCATTTCTTCTGAACTCACACGCCCAGAAGGATCCAATACCTATCAGGAATTACTGATCATCTCGATCGTTGATGGAAAGGTACCATTGACATTAATTGTCCTAAGTCTCCGTTTATTGCAAATAAAACACACAATTGAGTGTTATATGCCTAAAAGTTCCATTTCACTAAATTGCATTTTTATTTTGAATGTCAGTAACCTTATTAATGAGTGAATATAACGTCAATTAAACGTCTTGTACAGACGCGTGTTGAGGCAAGAACCTGTGATTTATATTTGACAATATTGCAGAGGTTTTAAGAACCCGCACCAAATATTTGGGACACTTTTTATATTTGACACTATTGCAGGGGGTTTAAATAACCTGTCCAAGAATTTGGGACATTGAGTTTATTGACATTATTGCAGGTTTTTTTCACCTTGCTCTGAATCATGATTAGATGAGGTGAACCAGCCACCCATTTCTGGTCAGCGTCCAGCCTCTTGAAGTCTCCAGCTGTCCACAGGCTGAGCCTGGCACGAGGAAGATGGCCCTTCACGTGGAAGGACTGCTGGCCATTGTCATCTTTTACGTGCTCATCCTGTTCGTTGGGATATGGGCTGCTTGGAAAAACAAAAACTCTGGGGTGGAAGGTGGTGTAGATCAAAGTGAGTCCATCATGGTTGGTGGAAGGGACATTGGACTGTTTGTTGGAGCATTCACCATGACTGGTGAGTTTTCTTTCTGCTGGGATGCTGTTGGGATGCTGTCCAGTACACTCCAAAGGGAGAACTCCGTGTTCTAATCTTTATTCTACAACTGATAACCAGAAAAAACATGCCTCAAAATACATGTATTATAATTCAGTCTGCTATTGCTTATGTGCCTGCCCGTCAAACATCTGTATGTTTTCTGTTCTTTTATTACAATTTTATTAAGAATAAAGAATGCCTTCATAATATAACAGTTCTGAAATGGATGTCTAGGTAGAACATTAACATTACGTAAGGGATCTTTAAACTATAAAAAAATTCTTTAACTTAAAACCAGACAGAAGAAAACAGAAAACCCTGGTGTGTCAAAATACACGTATGATAATAATTCAATCTGCAGTTGCTTTGATAAGTGTGTACCGAACGTTTTCTGTTCTTTTATTACAATATTATTAGGAATAAAGAGTGCCTTTGCAATATAAAAGTTCCTAAATGATTGCTGTATGTCTAGAAACATTTACCTTATGTAAAGGATTTTTAAAGTATAAAAAAGGTTCTTCATGTCCACAAATTTACACAAATTATTCTAAGATGAGTTATCAGTTGAAAACCATCTATTTAGTTCTTCCAGGAGCTAAAAGTAATTCTTCTAATGCATCGCTGCAAAGAGCACATTTTACAGTAATTTGATGGAGTCCACTGCACCATTTGGCTCCCACCGACATCATATTGAAGTACCCGAATGAAACATAATCTAGAAATAATTAATAACATCTGTTCTGATGTTCATTTAGTCAGGATGTAACAAATGATATTGCCAATAGCTCTACTTCTAATGAAAGAAATGAGAAATATCAAAAAAATTCATATGTGTTTATTTTTATGTTTAATTAACAATTGTCACATGTAATTAAATTACATAACATATCTTTATGTAGACCCGTCCTAGTAGAATATTTTTGTTTTTTTCACTCTCAGTTCTTTAATACAGCTAATATGTCCTCATATAGGACTCATTTGAGTATTATTTTTCCCAATTGAGCAACATGGCAGGAAAATGCAAGCTAATGCAAAACAATGTTTTACTGACCCATGAAAAACACCTCAAGCAAGTGATTAATTAAATAATATTTCAAAATGAAATGCCTTTGATGTTATTTAGGGGAGTGGAGACCCAGAGGCTGTACCATTTTTCTTTGAGAAAGTAGTGAATGATTCATTTTTGGGCAGTGAAAAAATATGCTAATGAAACCATTAGCCAATGGATTCAGTAAAGGATGAATGGTTGACTGCAAGCATCATTACAATTTTTATTGACAGTGTTTTAGCATATCATCAGTCATCATACTTAAAATGATTTAATGACAAATGCTCCCATATTTTTTATTACCTGATTAGAAATGGCTAAGAATGTATAAACTTGACACGGAGGAACAAACTGGCAAAACACACGAGCACTTTAGTGTACATATGTACACTAATGTGACTAATATATGGAGGTGGGCAATATGACAAGATGTTACAGTTCTTCTGATAAAGTATGATATTCTTTGTATGCCTTCTTTGTATGATATTCTTAGTATATCTTGTCATTTCATCTAAAACATTGCAAATACAGTTTAGACCAATTATAGAGAGCCAGAAAACAATAAACTAGCATAATATAGTGACTACATAAACTATAATGGATTGAATGCCAGAATATTATGTTATTATCTTATTCTATTACAAAATCCTAAGTATCATAATAATTCAGTCCTGTGGAAATGTCAGAAAAGATTTTTGCCATATCAACCACCTTTAGTAAAAACAAAAATCTAATGTATGTTTTTTCTGGCACTTTCTAGCCACTTGGGTTGGCGGTGGATATATCAATGGAACAGCAGAATACGTGTATTTGCCCAGCTATGGCTTGGCTTGGGCTCAGGCACCATTTGGATACGCACTCAGCTTGGTAGTAGGTAAGAGTCAAGAAATCATCACATGCTTGATCTTTTAAAAATGCTTAAAAATGCTTTCTAGTGTCAGTATTTTCCTAAATTACTTTTTACCACCTACCTTTTTGTAGCACCACTTTTTCTGTTGGTCCATTTATGAAGAAATGTTCAAACAACGGATATTGCATTGATGTTTGTAGATCATCTGAAACCTGATGTTTTTCATAAGCCGTGCAGCAATATGCATCACAATAAACATAAGATAAACCAGATAAGATAAACCTTTATTAGTCCCACAAGTGGGAAATTCGACATGGTCCTAAGTGCACATATTTTGTATTTTTTTTCACATATTTTATTGCAGTTCTTTAGTTTCCTAAATTGTTAAAAGTGCACATGAGAGCATTTAATACATACATACACACAGGTTCAACTGAAAGCAGCATAACTCTTTAGGCACCAGTCTCACTCCACTGTACCACAGAACTGGTGTCATCCTCAGGAAGGCCTGAATGCAGCATTTTGTTATGGTCACGAGCTGTTGAAGAGATCTATTTTTATTGTGTTTAGTCAGAGTATATTGTTTCAAAACAGGTCTGTTTTGTTTAAATTCTTGTGATCAGATTTTAGCATCAGTATGCTTCTTTTTCAGCAGAGTTTTGTGAGATTTGTAGGTATGAATGGAGATGTTTGGTAAATTTTGTTATTCCTGCTGCTTTCAGGTTGGTAGTGACTGCTGGCTTCTCTTTTATCTTTCTTACAATTAGAGAAATCTTACATGTCATACCTGTCAAGGGATGGTTTGTTGTGGTTCCAACTGCTTGTTTTTGACCCAGTTCAAGTCCAATCAAGCAGATGTTCACTGTCATTTCAACCATATACACAGTACACAGTGAAATAACATTCCCTCAGGAACATAGAGCAACACAAAGAACAAAAACAGAAACAGCACAAGACTACACAAGTGTGAGCAGGACAGGACTGCAAAGAGAGTGCAGGAGAAACAAGAGCAACAGTACAATAATGATCTGGATAAGTTACAGTACTAATTTAAATGAATACAGTATTATGACATTGTATTCTAGCAGCACAGCTGTTAAGTATATAAAAAATGCAAAGATTGAGGTAGGCAATAAATAACTGCAAAATTAGCATCAATAGCAGTAACAGGAGAGATGATTTGCTCTATGTAATAAATGAAGGGTATTTACATTGGCGGTTGCGAGGTGAGATTTTTTTTTTTCAGATTAATGTGTATATGCAGTGGAGAAGGAAGCAGGTAATTGTGTGTGTGTGGAGTGCAGTTTCAGTTGTGATAATAGGGATGTTAAAGGTCCTTGCTATGGCTCTGAAGCTTTTTTCCATTAAAGTGTTATTGATAATGTCCTAAGAACAGGGTCTATGGAAGTTATTTAGTGACAAGAGTATTTTGATTAAAAAAAAAACATTAAAATAAATTCGACACAAACTTCACTACATAAACTTACATGCATTATCATCCAATCATGTTTTCATTCAATTTGAACAATTCAGTATGTTTTTTTTAGTTGAAATACTTTTGTCACTAAATTATTTCCATAAGGGTCAGGCTTTCATTTCATGCTGCTTTCAGATAATTCTTAACTCTTTTCAAGTGATAGCTGACTTCTCATTTACCTTCCTTATGATTAGACAAATCTTGCATGTCACACCTGTCTAGGGATGGCTAATTGTCTTTCCATGAACTTTACAATTACATATTTTTGACTCAGTTGTAATTAGATGGTCTCACATCGTGTTTGGGGTGTGGTAAGCGAGGCGCAGACGCAGGGTTCTGTTTGTTAGGTTTTATTAATAAAACACAAACTCAAACACATAAGGAACACAAAGAAGGCATGAGGGCTCAAAACACCAGGAAAACATAAACTACGGGAAACATGGAGGACGGATATGGTGAGGGTGTGCGAGAGGGGTGACCTACCCCTGGGGCAAGAATCAACTTAAATATAGACAAGACTAAGACCTAAACCAATAGGTCACTTTACACTAACATAGGACAGCTGACAAAACACATGAAACCCGAACCAAAACAAACCGTTTTAAATTTAGAAACAATAGCGGCCTCTAGCTGCCGCTGATAGGGAATATCACAGTACCACCCTCTTAATGGAACAACCCCGGGCGCCAAAGGGGGACCCTGGCCCACACAAAAGCCGAAAGGGGGTGGAAAAGGGGTGGACGGCAATAAAATAAATATTTCCCTCCTGATGGGCTTTGCCCTTGCTGGCCTGTGCTACAGCCAGTGCGATGCGTGTTAGTCCCACTAGTCCTTTAGGGCCCTGTAGGCGACTCCCTACAAGTCCTCAGGATAGGAGCCCCACTCAGGAAGCCCCTCAGGGGCCCATGTACAGGTCCCTACAGTGCCCCCCCAAAAATTATTGGGGGGAAACTCTGGTCCTTTCCGGGGGCCTTGATGGCAACCCCCCCCCCAGCCAACGGTGCTCCTCCGGAGTGCCAGGCATGTCCGGACCCTGCCAGGGGCAGCGGAGGGGTCCGTGGTGGAAAAAATGGTCCCATTACCGGAACAGGGACAGCAGCTGCCGTGTTGGGAGCAGGAAGCAGTGGCAGAAGTGTCAGGAACTGGAACTGGGACCCAGGTCTGCGGAGCTGGCACTGCCGCCAGCGATGATGCCACCCTGTAGACCAGAAGAGCACTAGGGATGACGTCCCTCAGAACATGGGAGCCGGAGTACTCCTTATGGGGGTCCTTGGGACTGGCATTCGTGCTGGCATCAGCGTGCTCTGGATGGATCCGGGAGACCATTCCCTGGTTGCAGGCATTGAAGCCTGCCTGGAGGCCAGTGTGTGGACCCACGGAGCGCCAGGGAAGACGTCCCTTGACACAGGCATGGAAGCCGGTGCGCCTACTGCAGGCATGGGCGCCTGCGACCTTCAGGCTGGTGTTGGCACCATCATGGGCGCATCCCAGACGTGTCATTAAGCCCACTTCCTGCATGCAGATGAGGATACCTGCCGTGAGACCAGTGCTGGGGCCGGAGGAGCATCCCTCAGCGCCGGCTTGGGAGCCGGTGTGCTCCTGTGAGAGCATGAGAGCTCACTCCCACAGTGCAGGTTTGGGGGGCCAGGCTCAGATTCGGTGAGGGCTGAACCCCTTAGCACGGGCTCTGGGCTCCATGGAGCCGCCAGCGTGGGAGCAGCCGTCTTCTTTGGAATCTGAGTCTGGGAGTTCGTGCTGCGCCTCTGGGGATGTTCGGTCAATCTGTCACATCGTGCTCAAAAACATAAACTACGGGAAACATGAAGGACGGGTATGATGAGGGTGTGCGTGAGGGTATCCGTGAGGACCGACTGACCCCTGGGACAAGAATCAGTGGAACTTAAATATAGACAAGACTAAGACCTAAACCAACAGACGAGCACAATCACTTTACACTAACATAGGACAGCTGACAAAACATGTGAAACCCAAACCAAAACAAACCGTTTCAAATTAAGAGTCCCACATGAAAAACTGAAACAATAGCAGCCTCTAACCGCTGCTGAATGTCACAGATAGATGTTTAATGTCTTTGTTATGACATCTTCTTCTGTCTTGACATGACATGTCTTCTGTTTTCCATTAAAGCGTTGTTAATAATGTATTAAGAATAGGGCCAGCATGTCTATCTAGGTAGTGGCTGGCAAAATTTACAGATGCACCTAATTTCACCAAGTTCTCTTTGAGTTAGTTCTTTAAGCACACAGATTCTGTGAGGAATTTGTCAGGCTGATCACATTTACGGCATTTAGCAGACGCTTTTATCAAAAAAAAAACTTCCATTCCCTATATACAGGGGACAGTCTCCCTGGAGCAACTAAGGGTTTAAGGGTCTTGCTTAGGAATCAAGTGGTGGTGTGCTGAAAGTAGGATTTGAACCCGTGACCTCTTGGTCCAGCAGTAAGTATTCTACCCACTAGGCCACCACCAAAGTTTAACTTGAGATACATGGTTATTTCTGATATGCACTCTTGCTGCAGCTCTGCTTGGAAAATCTATAAATCAGATATCTACTTTTGCACGAGTTTGAAGAGAAGATTAAATTTTTCCTATACCAGAGAAGTGTAGGATGTGAATTAAAGAACATGATACACTGCATTACAGATTAATGATATGGCTAAATTGGATACCCAGCAGGTCTGGCTGGCTATCAATTTCTTAAATATCTTCTTAAATATTTTGAATCTAATTGATTTAATGTTACATGTAGTTACAACAAAATTAAATTATAACAATAAAATTACCATGTAAAACTTTTTGATCTCATTTCAAAGCAAATCTTATCTGTATTCCCTATTTTTGTGGCTTAAGTTTGGTTTATTTTGATAATTAAAATAAATCTTAATTGTGCTCCATAGGCAGTTTTATTTTTAACATAACATCCAATTTCACAGTAGCTATAAAATGCAATTCTGCACTGTTCAAGATGTCCCACAATTCAGCCTTGAATCCCACCTCTAGCCATCCGGTTTGCAGGAGCAATGAGCTTGGCACTTCCTTCTTCATGTGGTTTCAGTGTCATTTTGGTTTCCTGTTCACCTGATTGTTTGCACCTGTTCTACATTTCTTTCTCTTCCTATAAATACCCAGCCTGAACTGGAGTCTAGCATCTGTTGTCCAACATGGCCTCTGGATAGTATTCTGATATTTTTTTGTCTGTTCATGTCCACTTTCAAAAAGAGTATAGAAAACAAGTATGCCTGAAAAGAGTATACAAAATAAGAGGCAGCTTGAGAGCTTCACGAGCAGGTTTTACATATTGACCAGCTTATGCAGATGATGGCCAAACTGTCCACTGTCGTGCGCCTCTCTCCTACTGGACCAGTACTGGTGCATGCGGCATCATCACCTACACTCACCACTTAATGGACACTCTATGGACAGACCAGTTCTAAATCTAAATGGAGATCCAGCAGAATGCAAAGAATCCCTCAGGAGCCTGAACTGTTATTTCGCAGAGTTTCCTGTTCCTGTTTTTCTGGAGCCCCCAAGTGTTTCAGAGAGCACTTCAAAGCTGACTGCTCAATCTCCCTTCCCCGTGTTGCCGGTGCCCCCCAGTGCTTCGGAGAGCACTTTCTGACCCCAATTTCCTGCTCTGTGTCGCCAACGCCCCCAAATGCTGGCTCCCCATCTCCTGGTTCCATGTCACTGCTGCCCCATTCTCCTGGTTCCCAGGTCCTGAGCAGTTGACTCTCCAGTCAACCAGTCCCAAACAGCTGGCTCCCCCGGCCCCAGATCCCGAGGTCCCGAGCAGTCGGCTATCCTGTCCCCAGATCTGAGCAGTCACCTGTCTTGCCCCCAGGTCCCAAGCAGCTGTCCGTCCTGCCTCTTGGCCTAAGCAGTTGGCTATCCCGCCTCCCAGTCCTGAGCAGTTGGCCATTCCACTTACTGGTCCCATGCAGTTGACTGTCCCGCCCCCTGGTCCCACACAAATGGCTGTGCGACTTTCTGGTCTTCCACCATCGGCCTCTGAGTCCTACGATCCATCATTGTTGGCCAATGAGTCCTATGATCCCTGCTGTCGGCTGCCCAGATTACCAGTCCCATATCTTTGGCCTCTAGGTTTTACTGGTCCCACACAGCCAGCTTCCCCATCTCCTGATCCCCTGCTGACAGTCTCCTAGTCCCATGATTCCCTGCTGTCGACTTCCCAGTTTCCTGGTCTCGTATATCTGCCCTCTGAATTCTCTGGTCTCCGCATTACCAGAATCGCTGTCTCCAGGTCCTGCGTCGTAAGCCTTCACAACAGTTCCTCTAGGCCAGCTCGGGTCATTCTGTGCACCTCAGGAGATACTGTCAAGAGGAAGGTACTGTCACGGTCGTGTCTCAAATATCACACCATGAGCCTGGCACTTCCCTCTCCTTCTGATTTCACACTCATTTCGGTTTCTCCTGTTCACCTGATCATTTGCACCTGTTCACCATTTCTGTCTCTCCCTGTAAATACCCAGGTTGAACCTAAGTTGAGTCTAGCATCTATACTCCAGCATGCCTACTGCCTACCATGGTCATCTCCTTTGTCTGCAATTCCTATGAACAGCATACTTAATAAAGTATTTCCAGTGCCACCTGTGAGTGTGTTGCCTTTCTTGGGCCAGCCAAGACCATGACAAAGTTTATTATCATTCCCTGGCAAAATGGCCACTGGGAAGACAGCAGAAAGGGGTTATTATTTTCATTTACACCTCATTTTGAATATATTTTCAATAATGTTAGTGTCCACTGTGCCTCAGTTTGTACATGTTGTGTACACTGGTCAGCTAAGGTTTGTTTATACCGAACCAAAAGCTTTTTTCTGCCTTTTCAGCATAATTTCTATCTGGCACATCTGCCAAATATAGCTGATAATAGTTTAAATGTGTTTGCCTGTAACAAAACATTTTCACTCATTTTTACCTGGACCATCAAAATGCTTTAAAAATGCTGGATAATTACATTAATGTCATGGTGCTGACAAGTCCGAAAGTGTTCTCTAAAATGCCCCTTTTATTTTGCTTCAGGTGGCCTGTTCTTTGCCAAACCTATGCGCTCTAAGGGTTATGTGACCATGCTAGACCCCTTCCAGCTGCTCTATGGGAAGAGAATGGGTGGTCTTCTCTTCATCCCTGCCTTAATGGGAGAGATCTTCTGGTCAGCGGCAATTTTGTCAGCATTGGGTAAGTATAAGTTTAAATACACCCTGTATTCTAATATTATTTATAGAGAGACTTTTGTTTCAATGTGACTGAAATTGAGGTCACACTTCCTAAATGTTTATTCCAAATTTTTGCTAAATATATATGTTGCTAATACAAATAGCTAGAATCCTAAAGCTTCTGAGAGTGAGTTTAAAGTTTTTTTAAATAATTATTTTCTAAATTCAGAGAAAGAGGCTGGGATCATTATATACACTAAGACACATTAACATAATGATGTAGATTGGGATTTGGGTGACAATTCTGGGGTGTTCCTTTAATAGTTGTGATGATACAGAGGCTGCATAAGTGGCTCCATATTTGTTCATGCTAGCACTCTCATTAACAGCAATTATAAAAACATCAGTTAAATCATGTCAAGTTAACCGTCTATACTTGTTGTCACTGAAATCAGCCCTTAAGAGCTCAAAATTCAAAGTGGTGCATTTATACTTTGTTGTTTCCCATTGCAATTTCATCCTTTAACAGGTGCCACCTTAAGTGTGATAGTGGACATCAATATCAACATGTCTGTAATGATATCAGCCATGATTGCCATCTTCTACACCCTGGTTGGTGGGCTGTACTCTGTGGCTTACACAGATGTGGTTCAACTCTTCTGCATTTTTGTAGGCCTGGTGAGACATCTCTAAGGCACATACTGTTTACAAATAGCTGATTGCCAAGTGTCTGATGATGTTGAAACAAAGCTTGTAGAAATCAAGGCTACAAGTATTGTAAAATTGTTATACAAGTATATCGTTGTCTAAAATGCGGCTTTAACCCTTCAATGGAATTAGACTAGCCCAGATCCTGAAAAAAAGCCTCATACTATTATTCTTCATCCACCACACTTTTACTGTTTGCACTATTTGCATTCCAATAGGTAGCATTCTGGCATCTGCCAAACACAGATTTATCCAGACTGACAAATAGCAATGTTTGATTCATCACGAATTCACTGCTCCGGAATCCAGCAGGAGCACGCATTACACCCCTCCAGCCGATGCTTGGCACTGTGCATTTTGATCTTAGGTTAAATCCATTTAATTCTTGTGCTGATGCTGCTTCCAGAGTCAGTTTGAACTGTAATGAGAGATGAACAGTGGACAGGTGATTACCATGCACTACACACATCAGCACTTAACAGCTCCACTCTGGTCAACTGCTAGATGCTTCCTGTTCAAAATAATAGGACTGACTGTTGATCAGACTGATGTAGCAGGGCAGTGCCTTTTTTATACACATGCAATAGCATTAGTCAATAATAAGAAGGGGTGTCCTCATACTTTGACACATAGTGTATATTAGCAATTAGCCAAAAAACATTTGTCTGAAGGAATTATTTTTGAAAAATAAGTGCATACTTTTCTAAATATTATTAGTATGTGTTGTAGAGGTTTCTACTGCACTTTTTCATTTTAACTAGAAAAACAAACGTCAAAAAGTATTTAAGTAGTGTATTTAAGTGCAGTTTGTGAAATCCTCATCTTTTTCTCTCTCCTCTCAGTGGATCAGTGTGCCTTTTGCTTTAGCCAATCCTGCAGTGTCAGATATTGGAGTCACAGCCGTGAAGAAAGTGTTTCAGTCTCCCTGGCTGGGAAAAATCCAGCCTTCAGATGGCTGGATGTGGGCAGACAACTTTTTTCTCCTCGTAAGTTCTTCAAGTACTGGATATTTATTAAGGTTTAAAGATGCAACCTTCTGGGTTTAACTTTTTAAAAAATATATATATTTAACATTTAGTTTAACACTAATGTTTACCATAGCATATAAATGTAATTGCATTATTTGATGTTCCGTCTGTATCTGACACTATTTATTATTTAATTTCAAAACAATACTGTAATCATAACATATTTTCATTAAATTAAATAATCTCTTTTTCTTCTTCTGGTATGGACTGAAAACAGAATGTTCAATCTATACTGCAATACTGCAACTTGTTTAAATGTGTTTTGAGTGAGAAATAATTAATTACGTGTTGCTTTTATGATTGCTGGTGATAAATGTAACCAAAATTTAAAGTAATGTGTCAGCAAAAATTCAATTTTCACAATTTTGTGTATACCCCATATGTGATTGAACAGCCAGGAAATTTGGTAATTTGCTGTATGGAATTTTGCTACCTATGTTACCTATAAACATTAGAAGTTAGTAGTCTTCAAACAGATTCTGTAAATACACCCTCAAAACTTCTGCTAAACCACATCCAGCTCTTAATTAAGGTGACACAGATTCATCTATGTGAACATGTAAAACATTTTAGACAACAGGTTCTGTATTCACAAACCACCTGACTGTTGATCTAGATTCAGTTTTTGTGGCCAGTCCAGATATTGTCTATAATAGCTGTCTGAAGTGGTGAAGTTTTTTATAGCTTGTAGTATGTCATACTCTAATTTAAACCAAATTAACACCACTGTGTCCCTCTACAAAAGTACTGGATGAGGAGAGTATTTTTTGACATTTATTTATTGGAACAATTTGGGTGACTATTGACTTCTAGTGTTTGTTAGAATTGTTAGCCTTGTAGAGAGCCTTAAATGCAATTTTGTGGTTTGGTTGATAGTATCTTTATATTCGTTCTCAGGATGTGCCTGTTCGGGTATTTATATTTACTGTTTTGATTTGATGTTTTATAGATGTTGGGGGGGATTCCCTGGCAGGTCTATTTTCAACGCGTTCTTTCTGCCTCTTCAGCTACTTATGCCCAAGTTCTATCCTTCCTAGCTGCCTTTGGCTGCCTTATAATGGCTGTTCCTTCTGTCCTGATTGGAGCTATAGGAGCATCTACAGGTAAGATGCATAATGAGCTTTTAAATGAATCACATCATTCAGCTCTCACTTGCTTTCAGCATTCTTAAGTGAAAGAGTTTTTGGGTTATTTAATCTTTTTGGTTTTGGATTTAAAACAATGAGTAATAATAAAAATATTAAAGATGAAATATTTAACAGATATAAGTGTTTAAGTGGTACTTACGCAACAAGATGTATCAAGGAATCTGCAATCTACAATGCATCCACTGGGAGTAAGCTAGTGCATTGTCAAAGGACATTCTCCACATGCCATTCATAATCCAAGCGTTAAAAAACATGTACATAAGGACTATGTATAGATAAATGTTGTAAGAATACAAAATTGTCAAAACAATTATAATGCTATAATAATTAAATGTTAAACATTTGTGGAAATATCTCTTTTTGATGCATTCATTGACTGACACTGCATGCATTGCATACTGCAGTTCCATAGTTGTATTTATTATTTCATTGCTTATCAACTTTTTTCATTTATGAAAAAGAACATGTAATTTCCCACAAAGTGGGTATCAGTTTTTTTGAAGTTGTGTATAAATATGGAATCATACACAAATTTGGAAGGTTTCAGAAGCTGTGCCTCACCATGTGAAATGTGTATATGAAACAAATGACAACTGCCACAGAGAGGCATATGATCTATGACTATTTTACATAGTTTTAAAAGAAAGTACATGTTGTTCCATCCAGGCCACAGTTCTGCAGAGATAAGCACTGAATTCAACTAATGCTCTGAATTCAACTCATGAAGAAAATTCTAATTAGCTGATGATTTAAATCACGTATGTTTTCATGAGACAGTCCTGTACAGTGATGTAGCCTGCCAGGACAGGAATCTAATACAGTAAAGGGTTTGTATATGTAAACAACAAAATACTGTCACTTACAAATATGTTCACAATCCTGAACTTGTTAACATTAACATGCTGTCTTATTGCCTAACACTGGCAAAAACCTACAAAACCCAACAGCAAGAGTTCTTACTTGTACTAAGTAGATTATATTATTCTGCTTTATTCACCGTGCAATAGCAACAGTTTAGCTTTTGTACTGATTGCTAATTTCTCTCGCTGGAATATAATTCATTACCTGTTTGGGTTCATTACTCAACTATTATGACAACCTGGGATGAAAGCCTGGCTTTTAATCAAGAGTCAGTCTTTTGATTTTGTATATCCTAATTGTTAGGACCCCCAAGGGACCAATAATGAGCAGGTTTTTATTTGGTGGTGGATTGTTTTCAGCACAGCAGTGACACTAACATGTTAGTGCATATGTGCGTGAGTGTTACTCAGAGTGGATCACACACAGCAGTGCTGGGGAGTTTTTAAACACCTCAGTGACTCTGTTGGACTGAGAATAGTCTACCAACTACATTACCCGCTAGTGGGTAGGGTACTTGCCTCTGGACCAAGAGGTCATGGGTTTGAATCCTACCTTCAACAAACCACCACTGTGTTCCTGAGCAAGACCCTTAACCCCAAGTTTCTCCAGGGAGACTGTGCCCTGTAGTTAGGGAATGAAAGTCGTTTTAGATAAAATTATCTGCTAAATGCCATAAATGTGAATATCTAGCCAGAATGTCCTGTGGCCAGAAACTCACCAACAATGAAAGTTTAGAGGATTACTAACACGAACTGTCCAGCATCAGGTTTTAGTGTCAGTGTGTTGAGAATGATCTACCTAGTTGTGGCTGACTAGTATGTATATTCACTGACAAGCCATTTCAATTACATATAGGTTACATATAGGAATTTATATTCTTGTACAGCCATGGAAACAATTAGAAATGCCTCTATATGTGTTGTAAGTGCAGTAGTTTTTGTATAGAAGCTGTTCTGAGTGCTGTATTCCAGCAGCTTCTCTCATGATTCAGTTTGCTGATGGGATGAAACAGAATCACACATGCACACACTCTGCTCTTAACATCACTATTTTAATTGTTGCAGTTGTAAAATAATGTAAGAGTGTTGTGTAGTTTAACATTTCCAAGACACACTCCCACAAATTAGTTAATTAGTTAATTCAGGTTTGCTCTTTATAGACAATTGCAGCAGAGTAAATCATCTTTAATTGAGAAACATGGTGTGTGAGATGTCATCCTGACATTTTCTGTATTAGATCTGGGGATTCAATAGACCAACACAGGCATGAATCATGCATGTAGACAATTCCACATGATTCCAGATGGCTCCTGTCATCTATACTTGAAGAACACTAATTTAACTGGGAATTTG
Organism: Bryconaethiops microstoma; assembly: GCA_037577275.1. Classification (NCBI taxonomy): domain Eukaryota; kingdom Metazoa; phylum Chordata; class Actinopteri; order Characiformes; family Alestidae; genus Bryconaethiops; species Bryconaethiops microstoma. The sequence goes on from JBBJLS010000002.1 coordinate 5,546,696, forward strand.
TAAATATTACATCTGAAGGGGCCTAATTAATTTTGTTGATCACAAGCTCTTTCATCAAAGTGTCAGCTAATCAGCAGATGCTATTTTTTTGCAAAAGAGAGAAACAACAGACAAAGTCCATCAATGATGAGACATGTTTACAACCTGAAAACGCTGCAATACGTACTTCTACAAAATAGACATTGTAAGGATAAATACTGCATAAAAATACTGTTCTGTCATAATCCTGAACACTTGCACATGTACTTCCTTATTTATTATACTCACTGACTTCACTACTGCTCCCAGTGCACTGGTCTAGCAGCCAGTATCTGGTTAACAGAGGCTGTCAGGAGCTTTCAAATGATAAATGGGGTAGAGGGCAACTGGCAAAATGTATATGACTACAAATGAGATATAATCAGTAATAATTCTCATAGTAGACCTATAAGATAGGTGGACCTGGTTGAGTGAATGGAAGTAGGAGACAGTTGGAGCCAGTAAAGAGGATCATCAGTGTAGATGTGTTTAACAATGTATGATGTTCAAATGAGTTTCATTCTGTGTGATAAATATGGATCTTGTGTCTTGAGACAGATTGGAATAAGACTTCCTATGGCTCTGTACCACCGATGGAGAAAGATGAATCAGACATGATTCTACCCATTGTGCTCCAGCACCTTTGCCCGCCTTTCGTCTCATTCTTCGGTTTGGGGGCAGTGTCAGCTGCTGTGATGTCGTCAGCAGACTCATCCATCCTTTCAGCCAGTTCGATGTTTGCACGGAACATCTACCAACTTGCTTTCCGTCAGTCGGTAAGGAACATTCACTGACCACAGTGTGCAGTTCTCTTGATACTGCACATTAAACACATTTTAAAAACATAAATCCATTCACTGAACTCCTGTGTTAGATCGTATGCAATGGATATAACAGTTTTTGTTCAATAAAGGAATGATGACATAGTGAAGATAAGTACACATCCTGCATATTTTCTGCACATTTCAATTCAAAATTACTGTTTGTTCGTTGAATTTAACATTTGGAAAAATTATACAGGACTTTTGCACAAGAGTGCAACAGTTATGGCACATTTTAAGAATCAAATTAAAAGAATCTACTGAAAAATGCCATATATAATTGTGAGCTCTGCGGAAAATGTGTACTTACTTTTACTTAACTTTTACATATGACTGTAGGTCCATTACAGTTCTCCATTTAAAATTTAAGTAGTAGACCATTCTCAACAAAACAGTGATACTGTATTGTAGTGACATGGTCAGGGGTGCAGGAGGACATATAGCCTATGTAAAGCAATTCACACATAAAGTAGATAAACATAATATGAATGTGGTTAGAGATACAGTATTGACTTATGTTTAATATGCCAAAAACAAACAACATTATTAATGGGAGTAGTAATGTGTTTTTCTGTCACGTGTTCAGTACAGAGGTTTAGAATAACTCAGTCATGATAAAGGACTATTAACTGTCATGAATTATGTCCATAATTGAGTGCCATAAATACATAAGCATATACATATTTGTAATATTCAGACAGGGCACAAAAGCAACGAGCCATCAGGTACCAGGTCGATCATGCAAGTCCATGATGTCCCTTGGTGGTACTCAGCAGCATTCTTTCCGAACTTAACCTTCTCGTGTGCAAGATACTGAACCCCCCTTCCTCATTGTCAACAGTCCAGGATGCATTTGAATGCGTATACTTGTCTGTCCACAACATGCAGCAGCCGGAGGGTACTGAGTAGAGAAGCCAGGGTACTAGTGAAAACTGGCTGGAGACGAGAGACATGAAATGGAGGGTGGACTCGCACCAATCAAGGAAGCTGTAGAGTGAAGGCTACTTGACTGGACGGATAACTTTAAGCCAGTCAATATAGCACGCCACCAGCTTATGGGATTCCACCACCAGCAGAAGGTTTTTGGTGGCAAGCCAAAACCACTGTCCTACATGGATGGACAGCTCGAGTCACTGGTGTCTGTTCACTACCACCTGTTGGCATTAGTTGGCTCCAACAATAGCGCCTCCATATTCCACCCACTGAAGCTGAGAGGAGGAGCAGGAGAGGTTCACTGGGGCTAGGCACTGCAACATCCTCTTGAAGTCCTGATTCACCCTCCCTCTCTGGCCGTTGAATTGAGAGTGGAGGCCAAAGAGGCTGACGGAGGTGCCAGTGAGGTGGCAGCAGGCTCCCCAGAACCTTAAGGTAAATTGGGGAACCCAGTCAGATACAGTGTTGTGCAGGAAGCTGTGTTGACATATCACATACTGGATAAACATATTGAATGTCTCCATGGTGGAAAGATGCCAGGGAAGCAGTACCAGATGAAAGACCAGTACCAGATGGGGGTGGTAGTAGTCTAGTGGGTAAAACACTTGCCTGTGAACCCGATGACCACAGAGTTGCAAGTTCAAACCATTGTGTCCTTGAGAAAGACACTTAACCCTCAGTTGTTCCAGGGGGACTGTCCCTGTAACTAATGATTGTAAGTCACTCTGGATAAGGGAGTCTGCCAAATGCCACATAAAAAAGGCCTTGAAAATTCAGTCCAACAGCGTACGTATGGTGATGTAGAGGCCTCAGGGAGTCTAAAGTCCAGTTTACAAGAGGGGTGTTGAGGCCCAGACCACTCAGCTTAGTGGACAGTCTCTGTGAAATTATAGTGTTGAATGATGAGCTGAAGATGAACAGCATCCAGGTGGGTCAGTGATGGGTGTAGTGATGTGGATTTGGTGTCGTCAGTAGACCGGGTGGAGCGATGAAGGGGGTTCAGTGAGCTAGAAAGGGCGGCTTTGATGTGGATCACTGCGTGATGACTGGTGTGAGTGCCAGGATGGTCCTCATTCAGGCAGGACACAGATGATTTCTTTGGAACCAGAATGATTGTGGTGGTCTTAAAGCATGCTGGAACAGCCACTTGACTCAGAGAGGTGTTAAACACATCAGTGAGGACACTGGCCAGCTGCTTTGCATACTCCTTAAGCCAATTATGTTGAAATGAAAGGTAGTTGTTGAAACAAGACAGTCGATCCACTTCATTATTATCATCATATTCCATAAAACCTAATGAAAACCTATCACACCCCTAGTCTTCCTACTGGCCAGTACTATACAGGTTACCTTGTCTCTGTTGCCCATGGCTTGCTTACTAGGGACTGTAAATCTACTTTGTGTCAATGTCTGTTGTAAAAAGCACCACATAAATATATCTGTCTTGATTTAACGTGTTTTAAATTTACATCAAATACAAATATCACCGAATAAATGAACACAAAGAAAATAAGACTTATTTTATGTATATATAATATATAGTTGGATTCTTTCAAGTTGTTTATTTTTTTCTGGATGGGAATGCATTGATTTCTCTCTGTAGATCTGTAAAAGACTTCCTGGGTGGCATGCACTTGTGTATCCTCCTTTTGAATCCTCTTTAGCAGGTGTTTGGAGCAGCTTCTCTTGACTCCTCTTATATTTAGACAGCAACATGGCATCACAAAATTAGTTTTTGAGTCATTGAGGGGAGGAAGAAGCTTAATTGGAAAAATCTGATGTAGCAAGCAGTTGCTATTAAATGAGGGCTGAAGTCACAGTTCCACTTTTCCATCACCCTCTCCAACAGACCCACTGGGCATAACAGCATAGCGTCAGTTCAAATGTACCATTAAGAATTATTGCAATTAACAGAAGAAAACATGTGCTCTAAATATACCCTAGATATAGGCTAAAATAAAAGTGCCAAAAAGCGTTCAATTATTCCTAACCCTGGTTCCAGAAGCCCAAAACATAGTTTCGTGTTTTCCCTTGCTTTCAGCAAACCTGACACTAGAATGTCCAGAACATTGAACAGGACTGGGGGATACTGCCAAATAGAAACACTTTTTCCACAGTAAACTTTTAGGAACCGTTTTAAGAGTGTACTACACATGTTCTTGCATTTTGTGGTTCTCTGCAGGCTTCTGATCGAGAGATTGTCTGGGTAATGAGGACTACTATCTTTGTGTTTGGTGCTTTGGCGACTGCTATGGCTCTCCTAACTGGAACGGTGTATGGCCTATGGTACCTGAGCTCCGATCTGGTCTATGTCATCATCTTTCCCCAACTAATTAGTGTGCTTTTCGTCAAGGGTACCAACACCTATGGCTCAGTAGCTGGCTATGTCTTTGGCCTGATTCTGCGGATTGGTGGAGGGGAACCCTACCTTAAACTGCCACCTTTCATCTACTATCCAGGCTGGATGCAAGAAGAGAAGGTGCATCATCTGACAAAAGAGGTGGAGCACATTGTGGTGCAGAAGTTTCCCTTCAAGACAGTTGCCATGTTGGCCTCACTCTTGGGGAATGCAGCCTTTTCCTATGTGGCCAAGTATCTTTTTGAAAGTGGTACTCTTTCTCCTAAGTACGACTTCCTGGATGCTGTAGTTTCCAAGCATAGCAAGGAAATCATGGACAAGACAACTCTTGTTGGAAATGACAATATTATCCTATCAGAGATGGCTCCAGTGAACCCAAGGATTGGATCATCATTGGCAGGGACGTTCATGAACACAGAGGTACTTAGTGATGAAGGAGAGACCAGTCCAGATTCAAATAATGAACATCAATAAAGGCCTCCTATTGTTAGAGTGTTCTATAGCCACAAATCTATAAAGACTATTTGGATGGTTTAGTGGATATTGCTAGTTGCTATTACAAGTAACATTCAAATAAAAGTCCTTGGACTCGCAAATCCTGAGACGAACTGTGAGCAAACTAAGTGCAATATACATAGAGTATATGTATGAAACCTATTTTATGTTCTTTATGTTTAGAGAGCTCATGATAGAGCAATAATATTTTCATACCATTAGCCATTGTACTGTAAATGATGTAGTATTTATTTTAAAGAATAATTTATAAGTGGAAAAGATAAACTGTGTTACTGTTCAATGTGCAGTCTCAAACATTTTGGGCAGTTGATACTGTAGACATACACATTAGAGACCTAGATACTGTAGCTGGTGACGACATTTTAAACAGAGTAACGTGAAGCCTCACTATATTCTTATTCTGTCTCAGTGCTGTACAGTGAATGGTTGTCTGTAATTGTAATGTGAACAAATTCCCAGTTTGTGTCAGTTCACTGTTTTAAAACTTACAAAATCTGACCAAATCCTTATAAAATTGATGTTAGCTTGTGCATGTATTGTCCACATACCCATTACTCGTTAATTCACTTAACTATCCAGCTAAGTTTACAAGCCAGTTTCCTCTGGCTTTCCTCTGGCTTCCTCTGGATTAGGCAAATATGTTACAGATTTCATTGAAGCAAGACTTTTTAGTTAAATTTTCAAATGTGAAAAATGTTTTATGATCAGAAAATCAGATCTTTTTCTCAAAGAAAAAGACTAAATGAATCTGGGGTCTGAGTGCATCTGGATAGTGACAGATTGTGGCTATATGGAGTTCTAATATATATACATGTCACGCTCTACCATATTTCCCGAATGAGGACAGTTGCAAATGCAGACTCCAATGTTTATCATTTATTTAATCAAAACAAAACAGGCACGAGGGCCAGAAAGCAAAAACTCAGGACTATAACAAAAGAGATAGGAGAACATACAAACTAAACTAAGCATAACAGTTGACCGACAACCGAAACAGAAGCACAACCTCTTTAAATACAAATAACACAAAATCCCACAACACAAACACTTAACTCTAAACAACACCCAGCTGTGACTAACACTAAACATGAAAACCCATCACCAGTTCAAAATAAAAGATCCTCAAAACAAAACTGAAACCTTGGCGGCCTCTAGTGGCCACATACCGGGACATAACAATACATTAATGGGCAAAAGTCTTGAGCCATCTGGGAAAATTATGAAGCTTATTATTCTTTTCAGTAAGTTTTACTTTTTTGTTATTTTTTTATGATACCATTAGAAACAAAAACACTTGCTGCCAAGATTTAAAACACTGCATACGTTGCTGTCTGCAGTCAATGCTTATGACACCAGTGATGCTGCAGTTTGACTGAAAGATTTAAGCACAGCAACATTGCCAAATGACCTTGTCACTGATGACGAGACCAAAACATTGTTAGATCATTTCATCATTATGGATTACAGAGCTTTTTCTATAATAAAAGGTATTAATGTGGCTTTGCTCTTAACTGGAAAAAGATGTCTTGCTTTGCTGTATGTATATTAAATATTTTGGATTAGTTTTGGTCTTCAGCTACAATGATTTAAGGTACTCATTTAGAAACAGAATCAGAAAACTTAATTGATCCTGGGGGAAATTGAATACTACATGGCTAGTATTCAATAAGTAAATATTTACGTCTTTATCATGTCATGTCATCTTTCATATGCCTCTCCTCTCATATGATGGTTGCTGGGGCACCATTGTCACAAATACCAGATCCTCCGCAGGATGCTCAGATGTTCTCAAGCCAGGTGTGAGATAAATTCATTCCAGGGCAGAGCTGTAGTTAAGACCACTTTTGTCAAGTCCCAGACAAGTCCAAGTCCAGGGCAAATCCAAATGAGTTAAGACAGAGAATTCTCTTCAGTCTTACTGACCTGTTTATTTTTTATTTTTTTACTTTTAACAGTAATTATACTTTATTTATTATATTTATTATGCAGCAATTTTTACCCAGCCATCAAACGTATATAATCAACCAACTCCATATATTATGCAAGTCATCTATATATCAGAGAGAGAGAGAGAAAGAGAGAGAGAGAGAGAATGGATTTGTCAAAAAGCAGGCCTGCTAGGCTCTTCAATATGGCACTCCCAGAGAAAAAAGAAATTATAAATTGCCAAACTGAAGTTTGTGCTCTTGCTAGTGTGTGAAGCTTCACCTCACTGTAGTGTACTAAAGGCTAACTAACGAGTGAACTTGAGAGGATTTCAAAATATTTTCACTTTGTCATTTAAGTGTTAAATATTTTACATATTTGGCATTAAAAAGTGTTATCTGAATATCCATCTCTGTAGTGTTTCATGTTTAAGCAGACATTCAGTAAAGAGTTGAACCATATTACTAAACTAGGAACATATCAGTCAGTCGAACTGAGGAAAAATTGTGCTAGTAATAAATCATAATCCAAGTAAAAAAGCAAATCAAACATAGGAGTAAAATGTTTGTAAATGGTCTTACCTCAAGTAATAGACTGGACCTGTCCTTATTATAGTGAAGTTATAGTGAAAATACTACCTTCTCACTTCCTTTCCTCAGAGTGCAGTGGATTGAGTGATATTTGAAATGATTTCCCCCACAAACCTTTTGGCCAGTTATTTCAGATTTTAGCTGAGAATGTCAGCTTTATGCTGCAGTTTTCATTCATGCTTGTACTGAATGGGGTCAAGATCCATCTTATGCCACCCATGAATGACGTTAGAGCGAACCGATTGCAATCCGATCACACTGTTTTCTGGGTGTGTTCACATCTGGTTCTTCATGCAGTCATTCAAACAATGTGCAGTGACATGTAACCCTCCTGAGAAATCTGATCTTGATTGGATCGCCAAAAGCACATGCTAAAGTTGTAAACGGTCTCTCAGAGATTTCCTTTCTGAGACTTGAGGCCCCATAGAGGCAAGAAACTTCACTGTGGTGCCCATATACCGGCAGTATTTCCATCTCCATCTGGACCTTCCTTCTAGAAGGACTCTCGGGTAGCAGAAAGATAAATATCATCCCAGACCTTTCCATCTCACAGACTAACCCAGGTTCTTTTTTCTAACAGTAAATTGACATTTCATGTTCGGCCAATGCCTGTTTCCATTGACAAAGTCCAGCCAAAACTGTCCGTCCCCTATCTGCCCAACTGGTATTACACACCCCCGCCCCTCACCTTGCAGGAGGTGAGCCCATGTTACTATAAGTTACTCTGTACCAGCAATTCTCAAATTCCGGACCCCGGTCCCTATCTGTACCACACTGCAAGTCATTCTGGACCCAGTCTACACATCATATTTGGAATGCATTGACGCAATGCAATTAAGTGTATGTTTCAATAAATTATTAATTTTGTAAAATAACATATTTTAGATTTCTACAGCAATCCTGGCCTGAGATTAACTGAAGCAACGTTGTCAGTCAATTAGCGCATGTATGACTTCAATCTACTGTCAAAAGTGAGCGTGGATTAGATTCACAAGCAAACAATTATAGGCAAACAGCACCATTTCTTTTTATTGTGTGTTGTAAGCAAATTTAATAAAAGGGATTAAAAGGGATCACTTGTTGTCCCAGAGCTTTGACCTTATCTAAAAATTAGATTTGAACCTTTGGATATAAAGTTTGAGAACCTCCTTCCCATACTTTAATATCAAACATACAATTTAACAAAATCATCCAAAGACATGCAGAAGGGCACAGCATAAAATGTCAATGGTGGGCAGAGAGGCACTAAATTTATATTAGGGGGGTTGGCCAAGGGGTAACATCCACATAAATCTGAGCAATGTATCTGTTGCATTGTAGCACTGCTGTACATGTCTGTTATTTTTAACATAAGTTACTGTGTATATCATGCAATACGTAAATGACATTGCTTGCGTGTACTGCTATTATTTGCTGCTACTGTTTACCTATTAATTACTAGGGATTTATATCTAGTATATGATAAAATGAAATCCATCATATGATACAATAAAGTGCTACCAATTTCAGTTTATAAAAAGCAGTTCAGTGAAACATTAAATAAAAAAAATAACCAAATATATGTATGTCTGAGGATATTTATGTTGTGGCTTTTCCACGTGTTGCTGCTGTTGCTGCTGTTGTTGTAGTTGTTATTGTTGATATAGAATAATCTCTATTAAATTTGCCTTAATTTCTTTCACTAGCACCTGGCCTGCTAAACTATATGGTCAAAATTAAAACACATGACTATCACTTTAATGAGTTTGTTGGACATCCTATCGCAAAGCCTTGGGTGTTAAAACTGAATTTCCCCAGATAATAAATTATTGTGAATGTAACAATGGGTGCATATAAGGATGAGAGGGGATGCAAATGCAAACACACATGGACTTTATGTAAGAAACATCAAACAGCAATATGATTATTCAGATCAGGGGTAGGGTTACAGATGATAATAAACAACACCTACGTGGACAGGGGTTTAAATACATACTGATAATTCAAACACAGCTCTAAACACTTGAGCATAAACAACAAGGTGTGGGTATTGACTGGTAGGGCAGGACAGGGGTGGAGTGTGTGAGGACAACACAAAGCACATGGGGTAGAGCATGTGAAAATCCAAAACCACATGTTAAACATAACTAAAGACAAGACGTAACAAAGGAGCAGAAAAGAGTGAGTAAGGATGTGGCAAAACTGTTACAATGAGAAATAATGAATAATAACAAAGAATGAATAATAACAAAGTTTGGCCATATATTTGGCCATACTTTTGACTATTAAATACTATTGTGTTGGCTGCTCAACTAAATATTTGTGATTGTCTGTATTATTTGTCGTAAAAGGAATTGTATAGGCCTCTGTGAGAAAATATCTATTTATCATTCTATTTACTACATTGTTCCTGAATAATATGGTAAATCAAAATACAGATATATCGTATGTAAAATATATATAAAAAATAAATTATATTGTTTGGCACAGCAGGCTGTGTGTGCTTTGTCATAGATATTTAAGGACAGCTCATTTTTAAACTGACTTGATGGCAGTCTGTACATTTACTGGGGCTTGTTTTATGTCAGTAAAGGTATAGCTTGCCATATGCGTTATATAACTGTAACATGTGTCTCTACCATGTCCATGTTGTTTTACTGTTTAATTGTTTGCCTCTGCCATGTGAGTTTGATGTTGTTTAGTTTTCCCTAGCCCTCCCCCCCTTGTTGTCTTGTTTACCTGTGCCTTGTTCTTGTCTAGTCCATTCACTACAAAAAACAATGTACTTAAATGTGCTTAACCTTACCTTAACTTGCCCCTGAAAAAATAGCAACCCCCTTAATTTGAATTAAGTTGCCGTTCATTTGTGAAACCCACCCTTTAATTTGACCTTAAAATTAGATTTAAGACTTGAGTGTGAAACCTCTTAATCTTAAATGTAAGACGTTAATTCAGGAGGTTCTATTATTTAAGAGGCAACTTGGAACAAGTAAGGGGAAAATTCAGTAGTTTTACCCCTTAATCAGGTTTAATCTGTGCACATTTTTCATGTATGGGAAATTAGGGTCAAAATTAGTTCAATTTTAATCTTTGTCAGTATATATACCCCTGTATTTCTGTCTGTAAGCGTGGATTCTTAGTTGATACTGCCATCTGTTTGTCTGTACCTTGCTTATGTTTTTGTATCTAACCTCATTGGATTATCTTATGTTTTTGTGTTTTACTTTGGAGCCTTTGTTAGTGTTTTGTGTTCTGTTGATTATGAGTCCTCACCTACATCCTGCCTCCAATCCTCCAGTACAGCAATACTGAATTCAGTTTAAACTGGCAGATGGAGATGCTTAGTAACACTGGGAGAATAAAACTAACTGGAACGTGCAGCTATTACTTCATATACTTTGAGTGAGGACATGAGGACATAAAACTAACCACCACGGATCATACTCTGCACAGCAGTGACACTCTTTTCACATACACACAATGGATTGATATTAGTCTTATTAGTCTAATAAGACTTCCAGTCTAATATATGATCATGTAAACAGCATAATTTGATTGTTATGTTCCAACTAACCCTGAGTCGAATTCAGCCCTAAATACAATAACAAGGTGCATGTGACAGAGAAGGCTGTCTCCAGCAAACCCTAGCAGAGGTGGCAGAGGTAGTAGGCTTCTCATACAGTTCTCTTGCATGTAATGTAAACTAGCAGTTGATTTCTGAATTGCATTACTAGCTATCAACAGGCTAGTTAACAATGAACTTGCTAATTCTTGTTGCATGTTATAAAAAGGGAATGCAGCGCAAGAACATTTAACATAGCAATCTGTGTGATGGACAAAATAAAAAAAGTCACAACTGAGAATGGATTGCTTAAATCTCAAAAATTGATCTGTCAAATTAGAGTTATAGTCAGAAATGTAATTACCTGGTTGTCTTGATACCTATAGTTAAAAGGTTAAAAAAAACACAGGCAAAAAATTTGAATTGCTGTTTTCTTTATAATGTGAGTGAATTCACCTTCAAATCTCTCTAGCAGCAGCTGTAACAAGGACCAGTGCACCCATACAGGTGAACTGGGTATTCGAGGAGGAATGGTAAAATATATTATTGTAGTCTTATTAGGTACTATTTTGTAGAACATGTTACTCAGCTCTCAAGGGGTAGCTGAGGAATGTGTCGGTCATAGCTCAGACCAGCCCTGACCCCTCCACTGACATAACAAGAGTTTGAATTGGGATGGGCCCTAAAAAGTGTGGAACACCACATTAACAATTACACCTGAGAAACATCATAAAGAACATCTAGTATGTGGCTAATTATGTTTAGCTGACTACTGAAGTCTTTTTTTTTATTCATAAATTTAGTCCCACATCTAGCTAAGTAATATGTGATTTCAAACAGTCATTATTTCCTAAATAATTGTTCCCCAAGCTCCAGTCTCTGCTTAATGTTTCCGTCTGGAGGAGGAGTGTGTGGGATTAAACCTTGTGACATGTTCACAAAATCTAATTTCAGAATAAAACAGTATGATGATGGCCTGTGACAGCCTAACCTTAGCTAGCTTAGCAAATATTTAAAAGCATTTAAAAGTACATTTTATGCACTTATTAAATGCACTATGTTCATAGCAAAGGGTTAATTTATATAAATAGTGAGGGAATTTCCCCTGATAACAGTGTCTTATAAAGTGATGAATTTGGAACCAGGTCATTAGAGTGCTTGTACAGAGACTTGTTTGAAGTGTTGTGTATTCTTTGTTACACATCTCACTGTACTGAAGCTGACTATCATGAGTATCTTAGACATACACATAACAAATAGCTCATATAACAAGAGGTTAATGTCGGTATGGCAGCGATGCTTGCCTATATGAAAAAGGTGGGTTGTTTTTGTTTATTTTGTTTATTTTGTTGTGAAATTGCAAATCTGTCAAGGGGACAATTTTGTTTCACCTAGAGCAGCACAATAGCACATGGTGGCCCTCATCCCTAGACTAAAACATACTTTCAGCCAAAGATGGGAAGATGGGGAGTTCCAAGTAACAAGTAAGTCTCAAGTCCTAAACAATCTAAACAGTCCTAAACAGTCAGCATGGAATCTTTAGCACATTCAATACCATTTCAGCAAAGAACACCAAAAAATTATAGGAAATATGTTAAAATTAACATCAATTACACAGGTCAACAAAAATTTATTTTTTGTAATCATCAGAAACCACAGCACACTTTTCTAAACCAGTTTTTCATGCTGATTTCAGATCTGCTTTCAGTTT
>JBBJLS010000002.1:5559210-5589756 GCA_037577275.1 Bryconaethiops microstoma
ACATATACATACATACATATACATACATACATACATATACATACATACATATACATACATACATATACATACATACATATACATAAATATACATACATATATATTATATATACATACATAATATGTATGCATATACATATATACATACATATTATTTCACTTATCAGTCCTTGGATGTGATGTGTGTGTGTGTGTGTGTGTGTGTGTGTGTGTATTTGTGTGGTCACACAACCAAAAAGGGAAATGTAAAAACGTAAAACACTTGCTGGATGCATTGCTCAAATCAATAAAGAATCGTGTCGTGCAGTCGTTGAGTGGTTTATTAATTGTATCAGTCCTGCAATGCGTTGCCAAGTATCAGAGAGCAACTAGTTGTAGGAAAAGAAGGTATTTTTGTTTTTACCTTATCACGCTCTGGCACTGGAGATTTAGAGGCCGTATCCATTAAAACCCAGATCAACTATGCGTCTGCTGTCCCGAGTACGCAATCGTTCACATTTTCTGAAAAATAAATGAATAAATAAACGAAATGACAGGAAACAAAAAACCCTCAACACCTAAAGTCAGCGCCAAACGGAGGCTGAACATGTCAGCCTAGCAACCTCCCTTCAAAATAAAAGACCTAACAGTATCATACACTATATGGACAAAAGTATTGGGACTGACCATTACACCAACAGGGAGTTTAACGATATTCATGTATTCAAATACATAGACTTTAATACGGACTTAGTGCCCATTTGCAACTATAACAGCTTCCACTCTTCTTGGAAGGCTTTCCACAAGATTTTAGAGTATTTGAGATTGCCCTTCACTGGAAGTAAGAGTCCTAGCCCAAACCCTGAAAAACAATTGTGGCCCTATTTTTGTCAGTATAGTGCAGGGGTGTCCAAACTTTTTGTAAAGAGGGCCACGTTTGATCAAATGAAGATGCCAATAGTTTCTTCTGACATTTTTTAAACCACAAACGTTACATGAAAATACACACTGTTATAAAACAATTTTCATTGTCCCAATTAACTTTATTTTTGGAATGGCACTGTAACCAAATATAAGCCACTCAGGCAGACGTGAACAACTGACCATTTTAAACAGGAGTTTTAAGTAATGCACAGTGGTCTGTTATCATCAAAGTTTAAAACAAGTGAATCTTGCCCTTGTCTTTTACGCGATTCTTCAGAAAGCAATACTTTGTGTCACATCTACAGGTACATAACATCAACAGTTATAACCAAATCTTATTCAAGAGTTTAATTAAGTACCAGAAGTCCAAGTTCATTATTGTTCTTTAGGATTTGTACTGTTAATATTGACAGATGTTACCATTCAGACCACTCAATTTCAGATTGATCAAGGAACAGAACTTGCTGAATTTGCAGTCTTGGCAGAAATGAGCGGAGGAGGGACTGCGGCACGGATGCAGAGCCAGGTAGTATTAGAATGGTGCTGCCACAGTGTGGTGGAATTACATTTTAAAGTTTTATGATAAATAACACATTATAAGACAGAAGCTGCGGGCCGTATGAATCTGATGGCAGGCCGTAATTGGGCCAGACTTTGGACAAGCCTGCTCTAGGGGCTCGAGGAATGGATCAGGATCCGACCATTTCCATCAGGTAGGGAGGGGCTGGTCCATTCTTTGCTTTGTAGGCAAGTGCTGTGTTTTAAATCTGATGCAGGCAGCTGCAGAAAGTCAGTGATAGAAGCAGAGGAGTAAAGTAACAAGATTGAACTGCTGCATTCCAAATCAAGTACAGGGAATCAGCCAGGATGGAGTTGCAGTAGCCAAGCCTTCAGATGACACGGAACTGAACATGCACCTGTGTGGCCTCCCTAGGGAGAAAGGATACAATTCTCTGAATGTTGTAGAGAAAAAGCCTACATGGCTGAGTCAGGTTCGCAATAAAAACCAAGGTTTCATGCATCTTCAGAATTTAAAAATGAGACATTTTGTAAGTTCTGGGACTCCTAAAAACTGTGCACAACTGTAATGGAATGTTAAAAGTCCATACATTTGTCTGCTGAATGCTGAAGGCGCCTTATACAAGCTTTCTTATTGAATGGAGCTATCCATATGTTATGGGCTGTCTAGGGAGTCCACAACACAAAAAGTACCTCCCTAGCTTTTCCTATTTCAACCTGCCTAATCCAATTTAAACGTAGAAAAACATATCTAAACTCCTTGACGTAAACATTAGAAAACTCCCCAAGGAAACATTGGCTTCAGCTTTTACAGCTTGCTCGAAGTAGTTTAAAAGGTTAATGGACACTGCTTGAAAAACCCAACAACTGTAAGTAAAGTAACACACAAAGAGCTGGTCATGCTACTCCACTCCACATCACGCGTTTTTCATGGACGCTTCACAGGAAAGAGGAAGAGTCATGAGACAACCAATCTGAACACGGCACCAGCATCAGTTCCCCTTGCATCCACTTCAGCCTGGAAGGGCAGCTTGAAGTTGGGTGCAGCAATGTTGCTTGCTAAGGGGAATGTCTAAAAAGGCCTTTAACACATTTGAATACCAACTGGCACTCCAATGATTACTTATACAGAGCGAGGGGTGATAGTAGCCTAGTGGGTAAAACACTCGCTTGTGAACCCGATGACCACGAAGACGCAAGTTCAAACCCTCAGTTGCTCTAGGTGGACTGTCCCTGTAACTAATAATCGTAAGTCGCTCTGGATAGGAGCGTCAGCCAAATGCCCCATTTACCTAAGTGAGTTAGTAAAGACATGAGAACTGATGATGAGATGTGGAATATTCAATAATGGCAGCAACCTTGGCACTCATAGGACACCTACTTCTGTACCTAGAACCACAGCTTTAGGACATTCACATTTTGTCAAGTTTAGGTAAGTGATGCAGATTGTAAACAATCAAACACTTCTAAAAGTTTACAAAAATGAATGTCCCAAGTAGCAGAATACACAGCAATGTCATCTAGATAAGCCTTGCTATTTTTCAGAGCTGAAAGGAAGAACTGTGTACTGTAGAAAGTTACCAGGTGTCACAAAAAATGAGATGTCAGAGTCCCAAACAGTTATCGGAACCTTCCAATGTCGTTTTAAAGTAAAGTGGGACATTAACTTGCTCAAAGGTACCTCAGTTGTGCCACCAGCAGTCCTGACTCATGACCTTCCAATTGTGGGGCAAATTGTAATAGTTGGCCAAACCCCCACCTTATTGATGCAATCTTCCATTCAAGGGATTAGAAATGAATCTTTTTTTTTCCGTAATCAGTGTGGAAACACACAGTGCTATCAGGTTTTGGCACCAATTTGCAAAGAGAATTCCAGAGACTCACACTGCATGTGGAAAAACCATTCCACTTGACCTCTTCCTGAATCAATGCCCTTTTAGTGAGGTTTACTTGAAGAATGTTTTCAAGTAAACCTCACTAAAAAAAATAACATGATTTTGAATTAAAGTGGTAATATCAGCACAAACACTCATAGAAAAATAACTGAAACTAGACTGTAAATCAGTAAACCTCTCCAAAATAGGTAAATAAGCATTTACACGAACGTCATGCGTAGTTAAGCCATCTTCTTTGGAACTATACAGAAAGTGCAGCCAAAGACACGACAGCGACAGCACCAGCCTTAAGAGCTGTTACGGGCTGACATCACATATAAACCTTCAGCATATTAACATAGGATACATGAGATTTTCTTTTTTAATCCGGTGTTTCAACACATAATCCATTTCACTAAGCTTTGATTCAATTTCATAAGGACCAGAGCAAAGGCAAGAAAACCAAAACTTCATCAGGTTGAAATGTGAATAGTATCTCTGTGAAGAGACACTTCATGTTAACTTCTGCAGACTTCCCTCCCAGAAGGACATTTTTCTTACCAATGGTAGTTTTTTAAAGATTATTTTATTTTATGTATCCTGATAACTTGGGCTCGGGTTGTGAAGCTGAACAATCTTTGTCTCCAGTTTCATGTGTGTCACTCACCTCAGGCTAAGGAAATACCAGTCAGATCATTTCCCAGGATAAGAGATACATCTTCGACCAGCAGCTGGGATGCAGTACACTTTCTAAAATATTGTGCAGCCCACAAACACTACATGGACAAAAGTATTGGGACATACCTCTTAATTATTGAATTTGGGTGGTCCATTACTTCCAGTGAAGGTAAATATTAGTGCTTTAGTATACCAAGACATCTTGGACAACATTATGCTTCCAAACTGAACACAATATGAGGAAGAACATTTTCTATTCCAGCATGACTGTGCCCCAGTGCACAAAGCAAGCCCCTTAAAAACATGGCTGAATGAGTTCGGTGTGGAAGAGCTTGACTGGCCCTGACCTCAACCCCATACAACACCTTTGGCATGACCTGGAACGGAGATCGCGAGCCAGGCCTTCTCGTCCAACATCAGTGTCTGACCTCATAAATGCTCTATGGAATGAATGAGCACAAATTCCAACAGAAACTCCAAAATCTTGTGGAAAGCCTTCCAAGAAGAGTGGAAGCTGTTATTGCTGCAAACTGCGTACCAACTCCACATATGTATTTAAATGCAATATCATTAAAGTCCCTGTTGGTCTAATGACCTGGCATTTCAATACTTTTATCCTTATGGTGTATCATGCAGTACAGTAACAAGTTGCTGACTATGCTCTGAAATAGATACGCACTCTTCTAATAAGAATCACACATAGGAGAAGAGAGTGGATTCAGAACAGATTTCACTAAACCTACCCCTTCTGCATTTCTTCTTTTGTTACCAAGTTTTACAGTCTACTGCAAAATGACAGAACTTAGCACAATTAAACAAGCTTGAAGATAGTTCAGGATTTACAGGGGCTCAAAAAATGTGTTTTCTTCATGTGTTAATGCAAACTCATTGGCCAAAACGACTGCATCTACAAGAGGAAAACGTTTTTTTCTCTTTCAAATCATAATGCTTTTGTGTCCACAATTCTTAAATTCTTCCAATAAAATTAGTTCCTTTAACTGTTCAAATCTGGAAACAGAAGCATTACACTACTGATCAAGTATCTTTTTTAACATGATCAACGTCTGGATCAGTGTGTTGTCAAACATACTGTTTTGAATGTGTGTTAACTAGTTCCAAATGATTATCTCCTGCATTTTAGAGATCAAGTGTTAGGGTGATTTCACATATAGTCCTCTTTAAAGGAACCGTACTCAGTCCTCTGGAAGTGGTCCAACAGAAAGGGAACTCAGTTCTTTTTCTGCACACATTGTGAGTTCATTTGAAAGGGTCTCGGTTCTCTTTCGGCTCCACTTCAGCTCAGATGGGGCCTCAGTTCTTTTTCTGTTCACACTTGAAGTTCCTTATCCAACCTGCCGCCGCAGTTTCTTCACATTCCCCATTCTTGGGATTTTTCTTCCACATAAGAGTAGATGGTTAAAAGCTCTACCAAACTTTTACATTTTCCACAAAGATCTCTGCTAATGTCATTCTTCAGCTGATGGATAGCAGGAATGCTTTGAGTCTGAGCAGCTTGGTAGAGAAACTTGATCTTGACAAGAGTATTTATTTATTTATTGGGTTTTTATTTTTTATGATCATTTATTCGATTATTCGTAATTTTTAGTTTATTTATTTTATGTCGTGTTTCCCGCATAGACATATATGGTTTTCCACGTGATTTACCTACGGTAAGCCTAGAGGGTGAAAACAGTCGAAGCGAACTCGGAGTTAACCGAACCGTGCCGCGGACTCAAAGCCATGTAGTCTCAGTTCGGTTCGTTTCAGAGGGGTCTGAGTTCGTTTGGTGTGTTCACATATACGCAAAAAATGCTGACTAATCGATCTGAGTTCGCTTTAAGGGCTGAAACGGACCAAGTGTGAAAACACCCTTAAAGTCTGTTTATGTGCCTCTTGTGTCTTTAGCTTCCACAGGAGTGACTTGTCACATTGCGCCTGCCATAACAGTGACATCACAATGCTCGCTTTCTATCCGCTAAACACTCTTAAGGAGACTTCTCTGCTCTCTCACTCCACACAATAATAAAAATAAAACTTAAGAAGAACACTAGTGTGATTGACTCCACAATAGTAAAACATAAAAACTACAATGCAGTTCCATGAGAAATGTGAAGTGGGATAGTATAGTTGCTATTGTAACTATGGTTGTTACTAGGTGGTTGCTGTGGTGTTGCAAGGTGGTTACTAATGGCAGAGCATTTACATTCTGACGCCTCTAACTTTTTTTTGCAAAAAAAATTGGGGTTCCTAGTTAAGTGGATTGTTGGTCTGTGGGCTAGCTAGCTAACACTAAAGGAATGAGGAATGCTCAGCTCAAGTGAAAAAAGAAGAAAAAAAAACAGCAAAAACATGGTGACATTTGCTGACTTGTGTTTTAGCCTCTTCATGGCTGTTTTCATCAGAGGATGCCTAAAACAACTGAGCCACTCTCTCTCTGCATTTGCTTCCATTAAATGAGCAATTTTTGAACACTGTCCAAGCAGTGGTGTGTACCCACCAGATAGAGGAACCGAGACACTGGTTTGGGCATTTTCCATGACCAGCACATTTATGGTCAAGGATGGCTGAAAACAGGTGGAGCAAAGGGGAGGGGGCATCGTGACAGAACAAAAGCTCATTTCAAACCACTCTAACTAAAACCAGCTGATTGATTTCTTATTGATAACCAAAACAATTCTTCCAAATGTTTTTCATTCACTGAATTACAGACAATGAGGGCAAAATTAAGCCTTCGTTTCCAAAACAGGGCTATATTTAAAAATGCAGATGATTCTGTTGTAGGTTGAGGAAATCAGCCATGGTCTGGTCATTAAGGATTTTCTTAGGGGGTGTGAGTCCTATTTGCAATTAGATATATCTAAGACTAAATATATGGTAGTTGATTTTAGAAAACAGGCCATACACACATGAGAGTCTAGTTTAACAATGTGGTCTAAAGCCTATGGCGTATGCCGCAACAGATTGTGGTCGCGACCGAGTCTATTTTGTTGTTTTGACGGCAGGAAAAACAGACTTCCCGCCAGCACATCACGCAAATTGGCTGTCCTAACTCACTTAATTACCCGGAGGCATGTCATATAATAAACCATTTAATTCAGTTCAATACAGTAAACCCCCTCTCAGATTTTTTCTGAGAACCAAACTAATAATTGTTTGCTGAAACCCCCGCAGTAACTCGGAAACTACACATATCCTTGTCCTCGTGCTGGATTGCTAAGCAACGCGTCCAAACATCAACAACCCAGCACAAGGACAAGGGGGTGTGGCGGACGAGGCCAGGAGGTCACAACTTTTTTCGTGGCAATATATGATTTTATATGCGTTTTAGTGCTAAATTATTAAGAAAAATATAATGTACTAATTTTGTAACACAAATATTAGCATAAATTAAGCTGCATTTACATATAAAAAATAACTATAAATGTTCTGGTACTGTGGAGAGAAACACAGTATGGTGAAATACCGCTGTACTCAGAGATGGGAGGTTTGAAAGTAGCGAATCCAAGAAAGCTATTTGTTTCTCCTTGCTGCTGATTGGCTGCTGCCCTTCGAAGCAACTGCAGTCCAGAATTTCCCAGTGGAGCGTCTGAGTGTTCTCGTGTTTTTCGTTTTGTTCTCCTTAAAGCCTGTAGTTTTATTACTGTAAATTAAATTAATTTCTTACTGAAATGTGTTAATGTGTTTTGGGAGCATATTTGGGTGTACATTTAGGGGTTATACTATTTTAGGCATTTTTTTACCACATCACAACATCGTGGTTTTTCACTATACATGGGTGCTCTTGGTATGTAACCCCATGATAAGCTTGTTACATCCTGTATAGCGGTTTTTACATCCAAAGGTATCACAATCAACTTTACACAGTCCAGGTCCGAGCCCCTAGTGAGCAAGCCAAACCAATCAGATTGCCGCTATTATGGTCCGCCATAGACTTATTTACCAGGTATATCAGATCAGTTTTCAGCTGAGAAAATGGACGTGCTCGTGCATGAAAAAAACAAAATTGATTTATTAAATGGTTATGTTCATTCATTCATTAATTTATTTATTCATTCATTCATTTGTATTAGTTTATTTGTTTATTTATTTATTTTTGCATGAAATAACCAGTTGTGCTCTACGAAACGAAACCCAATTTGTGAATAATGCTCTTCCAAGTTCAGATGTGTTGGTTTAAAAACAATTTGAGATTTGAGGTGCATGGTGAAAAAATGAACTAGGACCCATCGATCAAAAGTCAGTCCACTCAAAGAAAAGAAAAGCTGTGTGCAAAAAGGAGCACCAACATTTGTTTTGTTTGAGGAAACTGTCTTACTTATACATTGACAAAACCATGATGACATTGTTTTATTGTGCTTTTACAGAATTCTCTTATATATTTTGTTTATTTTATCAAAGATAATTATATTATTTAACATGTGATCAAATAATAATAGTTTCTTTTCAATTTTTTTGTGTTTTTGTGGGTGTTTGTCAGATATGTGGAATCTGAATCTAAAATGGCAGTTTTGACCTTTGCAGGCATCCTCTGGTGCGGTGATCACAATGTTGAAAGTTCGGTTGCCGCCCTTATGCATCCTTATGGGTGTGCTGTTCTTTGGCCACATCCCAAAACTTGATGCTCAGGATGGTAAGTTTACCCACAATGATCAAGCGCTCAGTATGTGCAAATTATGTGTCTGAGCCAACTTCTTAAACTGAGATGAAGTTAAAATACTGTTGCTTATCATTCTGTTTCTAATGCGATTAAGTATTTGAAAATAACACTGAAACAAACATTTATTGGGTTTTAGTTCATGTTAATAACATTTCACAAGATTTTTTTAATGCTATGGAAACACAAAGCACACTGGAAAAAACAGCATTTTATCCTCATTAGTAATAGTGCTTACCAATCATAGTGGGAGGAAAAAATGTGCAGTGTTAACTGAAGAGATTTGTGTCTTTGAAAGGTCGTAATAAAGGAACTGTAGGAAATATTGTTCTTCAGCAAACTGGATCATAGCAAATAGAATACAATCAGTTCTTTCATTGATTATTTACCTCCAACTTGACTTGAAGTGAACACTGTGGGTTTTAACTGTTTCGTTGTGATCGGGTGATCAGAAAGTAAATACATTTTGAAAAACTGTTCATACAAGCCAAACTAAAAGGAAGATGTTTTACCCCATCATACTAATGCTGATGTGTTCTCCAACAGCAGCTGCCAAGCTCAGTAATGTACAGTGTCAGTTATAAATACTATTCATGCAATGGTCACTGTTATTAACCATTCACTTGCACTGTTAACATCACTTTGTCCTTCAAGAATCACAAATTTTCTGCATGTTTGATCGCTGATAACTCTTGGGTTTTTAGTAATGATGTCCCTATTTAGAAAAGCATGACATTGATGTAACAATTATCTTATGCTTTATATATCATTAACTAAAATGATATATCATTAAAGCCTATAAAAAAATCTGTCTGTCTGATCTCTCCTTTCCCATTTCTCAAACCATTGAGCTAGCCACATTTTACCACAGCCAAAAAGATCCTTAATAGGACGGAACCCCACATCTTCCACTTTTTTCATTAAAATGAAGGCAATAAAACTATACAAACTCAGAGCAGCTACCGTTTTGAAAATGGCTAATTCTCACCTCAGCTTGTGTCTTGTGAGCTCAGTGTCTTATTCTTTGTGTGTTTATGGTGATAAGCATATACATAATAAAACATACCTCTACAGAATACAGTGATGAACCTCCTTGCTTACATCTTTTCATCAAAGGCACAGATTTAATAGAAAAGAAAGGTGGTTAAGTGTAAATGAAGAAAGTTAACCTGACTGTTTATTCATATTATTAAATTTGTGACTTAATGTAAAGATGAGGCGAAGGGTCATGACTGGTACTTTTGACCAAATTCTGTAACATGAGTCTGCATGGTGTGACTGAATGCAAAATGAAGATGATCAAATTACTAAAGTAACCCTCAGGACCCAATTGTGGATTGTAATTTTGTGCATGTTCAGAGTCTTACTTGTATTAGGTGTCATTCACAATTATAGACTTATGTTGTCATTTATATAAATATAAATTTACTGAAGTATACATATACAGCAATGTCTAACAGGAAATATTGAACAACTGCTGACAAATAAATCAGAAACAGTTTAATTTTGGAAACATTCGTTTCATCAGGGGAACAGAAAGGAACAGAAAGCAACTGAGGTGTGAACTACACCTATCAGCCATAGCATCAAAACATCCTGTTTAATATTGTGTACATTCCCCTTTAAGTTCTGTTACTTGTGAAGTGGGACCTCCATGGTTTGGAGAGCACAGATGCTTAGTTGGATTAAAATCAAGGGGATTTGGAGGCCAAGTCAATATCTTGTCCTCTATGTCATGTTCCTCAAACCACCTCTGAGCATTTTTTGCTGTGTGGCCTGCTGTAAGAGGCCACGACCATTAATGAATACCGCCGCCATGACGAGGTATACATTGTTTTCAACAGTGATTAGGTAGTTAATATAAGTAACATCCACGTGAATGCCAAAACCTAAAGTTTGTCCAGAGTATCACTCTGCCCAGCTTGTCTTTTCCCATAGTGCATCCTGGAGAACTTCTCTTCCCAGGTGGTTGATGCACACGCAGCCAGCTGGCCATACAGTGCACTATTGTCTTTGCATACATAAATAAGATGTACCAGTGTAGCAGTAACCTTTTAAGTGTCTTGTGAAGTCTGGTACATTTTATATACCATCACCATACCTAATAAAATGGATAATGTAGCATACAGAGCATACAGATCTTTTAAAGTACTATATTATATAATAAGTGTGTTGAGATATTTAAATTGTGTGGCTGGTAACATGAAAAGACTTTTTGATCATTTGTTCCTAAATAATTTGCTTCATGGTGCATATGTACTGTACTTAGACATGGAAGGAAGCTAAGTGAAAAGTAAATATACAAAAAATATAACACTTTGCACTGAAATGTCTAGAGCACCATGGAAAAAAAACACCAGGAAATCCCCCTCAGGAAATTCACAGACTAATGTCTGGATGCAGGGTTTCTTGTTTTGTCTTGTAAATTCCTGTTCCTGACTGTGGCTTTAACAACAAAAGTAACATTGTAGAAAATATAATTTACTAAAATTGGCCATTAAAACGGACAAACAAATCAGTGTCTTCATTGATTCAGTCCACATGCAGTATGATGTGTTTGTGTTTTATAATGCTTTGTGAATATCCATTACTATGTCTTGACACATGCAGTCATGTGTGTTTCCTTCTCTTCCATTTTTTAACCCTCACTTTTTGCATTTGCTTTGTTTGTTTCTTTCTCTCATTCTCTCCTTCAAAGCCCAAGATTCAGCTGACCTAGTACTCTTAATTGATGGATCAGAAAACATTGGAGCTGCCAACTTCCCTCTCATCCGTGATTTGGCTCTCCGAGTGATCGAAGGGCTTGATGTTGGCAGGGACATGATCCGGGTAGCCCTGGTGCTCTATGGTGCTGACCCAGAGATACAGTTCTATCTCAATAGCTATAACAACAAAGGGGACATCCGGAATGTTGTACAAGGGCTTAAATTCCCCGGTGGAACTGATTCTAATCTGGGGGCAGCTTTGGAGCAGGTCACCGAGAGTCTGTTGGGCCCAGAAGCAGGGGGCAGGGCAGAGGAAGGGGTGCCCCAGGCCTTGGTAATTATAAGTGCTGGGCAGTCCACTGACGATGTCAGTGAGGGTGAAAGGGCACTAAAGCAGGCCAATGTGTACACCTTTGGTGTTTCTGTGAGTGAGTCAGCTACTGCCCAGCTTCAGGCTATCGCAACCGACAAAAGCTTTGTTCTGTCTGCTCCTGATGTCAGAACAATGGCAAGTATGGGTGATCAGCTGCTTCCATATATTAATGGGGTGGCCCAGCGCACCATTGTGATACAGACTGATTTCGCAGAAGGTATGTAATGATGCTAAAGGGGATTTTAAACTGAAATATGTACAAATAATCAGTGCCTTGTTTTTCTCATTTCCAGCAAGTACATAACATATAATAGTAATGTTATTAATCAAAGGTAAGGTCAAAATATTGTCACCCAAAGAAGTTTCCTTCGAGGAAGGTTTTTGGATCGATGATGACAAATAATTTCTAATAAAAGAAATCAAAATAACAAAAATGCAACAGACAACTACTGATGTTTTAATAAAAACAAAACATTAAAAAGCTGATGTGAAAGCATGTAAAATTTCTGTTAGATATGCACATTTTTTGAAATTGTTTTATCCAGGGTTAATTTGACCTGTGTATATTTTTTTTATAGGCCCAATTGTTTCAAGAATACATATGATCTGTTAGGCTGTATTTAAAGCATGAAATGTAATACATGATTTTATTAAAAATGACAGCACACATAACATGTTCAAATACCATTTAATATGTTGCATTTAATATGTTAGTTGTATCACTGTGCATACAAGCCTTTTAGAGATGATACTAAATTATACATCTCTAATAAAGTAAAAGGCATAGTAAGGGAAACGTTTGCTTTGAAAATTTGGTATATAGAGACATACACCTTAAAACTAAATATTTTGTTTCTCACTTTACATAATATCTAACAACACACCTTAACCTTGGTAGAATCACTGTAATACACTTTGAGCCACCTACTGTTTTATACTGACAAATGTCAAAATGATAAAATACCCAGCTTTCAATACATTTCCCAATTTTTTCATTTTAAGGTAGCTTATAAACAGCTGGCTATGAATGCCAAGCAACACAATCACTTCATTAATACAGTGATTAATAAAGTAAAATACCGTGATGTTTACAAGACCATTAATACAAGCTAACATTTACACAGTTGTACAGTTATTAATACAGGGTCACATTTGAAATAATTAATAAACATGTATTTACACACGCCACCATAAACATCAGCTGAATTCTATGTTAATGCAAGTTACTATTTTACCATAGTATACAGTTAATGAACTACTGAATTAAGTGTTCGATGTGCTTACACTACAGCTTAACATGCAGTGTGCTACCCCGCTTACTAACTTTTGAGTCTTGTGCCTCTGTCTGGCTGCTGTGTCAGC
Organism: Bryconaethiops microstoma; assembly: GCA_037577275.1. Classification (NCBI taxonomy): domain Eukaryota; kingdom Metazoa; phylum Chordata; class Actinopteri; order Characiformes; family Alestidae; genus Bryconaethiops; species Bryconaethiops microstoma. The sequence continues at coordinate 5,572,279 of JBBJLS010000002.1, forward strand.
TGCCACTGTTAAAGAAAGAGCCTTTTGAGACACTAATGTAAATTTACACATGGAAATTGAGCCCATTCCAGCTGCTCCAAGCTCCTTATACAGAATAATCTTTGGCATGTGTAATATCTCCACCAACATTTTGGGTGGCCCTCCCTCACAAATGGGGAGAAAAACATGCTTTCTACCAGTACTGCTGAATCACTTAGTGATGCAGTGTGGAGTGGATTGCAAAGCAGTTTCTATATAAACTAAACACAGCGAGACCCATTATTTTGGAATATAGAAAACTTGGTGAAAAAATGCCGAATCTACTCAGAAATGGCCAGCCTACCAAAATTGCTCCAAATGCAAATTAATCACTCAAAAAAGTCACAAAAAGCTCACAAAAACTGCATCCCTCATTTGCCTGAGATAAGGTAAGTGGGCATTAGAAAGAGACTGGGAAAATACCATCCCTGGGAGAGAGGCAAAAACAACTCCAGACTAACTTCAAACAACTTCACACCAATTCAGAATCTTAATCAGAAACAGAAAATGCTTATGTAAGGAAATTGCTTATGTAATGACTGCAAAGACATACAGAGACAAAGAGACAAGAACAATATAAAAAGTAAAGTCAAAATAAAATCAAAATCTTTAGAAAAAAATGCAACATGAGAATACACTATGCTATACAGTACAAGGGGTCTTTGGGTTACAACGCAGTTCTGTTTCCACAACAGTCATGTAAACCGAAGTCAAAACACACCCTAGCCTAAGTCACTTACCAATACTAACACAGTTGTAAAATCATAATCTAGAACATAAAAACACAACTAAGCCACAGAAAAAGGAAAAGGACACAATATACCGTACTGGGGGACGCCAACTCCCTCACTTGTACACCGCATTACTGTGTATTCTTCCACGATGCGCAACCAAAGTAGTTCGTCCATGAAGTTCATAAGTACGATGCTAACAGCATAAGCTGAAACACTCACGTCTCAATTTTTTACATTTTTATGGGAGTGAGCCTCGTAAACTAGAAACATTTTATGTTAAGACTGTCGTAATCCGAGGACCATTTGTATACAGAAATGCTGGGTGTAAATACTATAGATAAGTTATCGAATCATGAATTATTCTCTCCACCAGAAAGTCTGGTCATCTGTCTTTAACGTGTGTGATATAGCAGTTACAAACTCTTTTCCTTCAATAAATTTAATATTTTTAACTGAGGATCTAAACAAATTAAATAGGACAAATATGCAAATACAGAAAACATCTGGAAAATCACAACACAATTGAAAAATGTTGTTCTGTTCCTCCAGTTGTTTTGTTGGCTCTTTGAGGCACATTACGCAGACACTCTTGTTTATTTTTTTCTTCAAGTTGCCACTTATTTTACATTATTTGGTGTAAAACATGTACTCAACATTTTATCACACTGTTACCTTTTGGATAAAACTATTAAGTTACTCAAGGATATGCATGACAATGATTTTACCAAGGTAAATGGATGTTGCTAGGCATAATGTGAAGCAAGTATACCATATTTTCTCCAATGGCTTCAAATGTTTAGAACTGGGAAATGTATTTTATAATGCTTCCTTTTGGAAATTTAATATGTTACTGGTGAAGCCATACAGGTTAATAATAGTGTATTGTGTGGTGTGGTGGGTAATGCAACTGCTCTACATACAGTGGACTAGGGTTCGATTTCCCATCAGTGTAAGCACAGCATGCTATACCAGTGAAAGTCCTTGGGCAAGTCTTCCAACTCTACATAGGCCTACATCTTTAACATGATTCAGTTGTAAAGCTTTCTGAATAAGAGTGTCTGCCAAATGCACAAATATAAATATATGTAGTACAAAAGCTCTAAAGGGTAAGCTGATAAAAAATTCAAGCTTGTCCCCCAAGTTCTACTGTATGTATGTCACAAGTATAATCAACAACTCTGAAATATGAGAAGTGATTATTACAAACTTTTAAATGCACAATCAAATAAATCATGCATGCACATAATTTAGTACATGCATGATTTGAACAGTTAACTTATAGAGGTACACATATACGATTCTCCTTAAATTAAGCCATCTGAAAATCAAATATTATGAGAATGTGCAACTTGTGGTATAAATAAATAAAATGAGTTATATATAATTGAATTCAGTCCATTGAATTCAAGAAGAAACAATACAAAAGTGAAACTTTGATTTATAACACTCTTTTTGTCTGGTTCATACAATAATCTGGTTCAAATTGCAAGTGTATCTGAACAGATCATTAAACATTGTAGAACTATAGAATTCCTTACTAAACATGATTTGTCCTGAGTGCTTTGCTTACACATAATAAACTATACAAAAAATGTATAATATTGATTTTTATTCACTTAGAAGCAATGGTTTTCTGACAAAACATTTGTTTTAAATCTGCTTTTCTGCATATACCCATCCCATAATAAAAACCCTTCTTTGATGTCTTTTTGTCCCAACACAGGTATAGTTTACTCTTGCCAAAATTAATGCAATTATATAAGAAATAGTGTCTCTTCTATCATGACAGCACACATGACAGAGGAAGCATATGATAGCATATTTTATGCTCCAGCAACATTTTTATTTGCTAACCAACTTAGACTGATGTCAACAGGAGACCAAAAGTGTAACATTTGTTACTCTGCCTTTTTATATTTCAGCCCTGGATGTTTCGAAGAGGGACATAATATTTCTCATTGACAGCAGCATGGGTGCCACCTACGTCAATGCAGTGCGTGAATTCATCCGAAAATTCATTGAAACTATGCCAATTGGACCTGATCAAGTGCAAATTGGAGTGTCAATGTTTTCAAACACCCCAAGACTTGAGATCGACCTGAACTCATATAACACAAAAGAATCACTAATCTCTGCTCTTGCCCGAATTAAACCAAAACCATCACCCGATGTCAATGTTGGTGCCGCCCTGGAATTTGTTAGGACCAGTATGCTTACACCTGTAAAAGGCAGTCGCATTCAAGATGGAGTCCCACAGCTAGTGTTGCTGATCACCAGCAAAAAATCCAAAGACAGTGTCCAACAACCAGCTGAGGCCCTACAACGAATGGGTGTATTGACCATGGCTGTTGGCTCCAGAGCGGCTGATGAAGCTGAACTCAAGCAAGTAGCTTTTGATGAGAGCCTGGTCTTTATGCTGAAGGACTTCCGCATATTACAGCGTAACCCCAAACAGATTGTATCGCCACTGTCTACGCTTTCAGGTGTTGTTGTGACAGAGGGACCTGACACAGGTAATCTTACCAAGAATGTAATTGCTTTATTAACTATCCATTTACAGAGTGATTTACAAATAATAACATGGCTTTAAAACACTACAAACAAAGAGATGATAAACATACCAGTGCAAACTTTTTATTCAAAACCCTTTATGTAAATGTTTATTTATAATCTATGTGGCTAACTTTGCCAACAATGGTAGTCCTCCTGTGAAATGATCAATTAGCCCCTAGGGCTTTGTATAGCAAGTTAACTGCTGAAGACAGGGCTAGCAAAAACATAGTAATATAATTGAATTCGCAACACTTTGGCAAAGAAACTAATGATTTAATTTAAATTATTTTATAATTATTAGAATTTTTAAAAATGTAAAAAAAATTCCAATTAATTTCGATCTCTGCAAGTTTGACAGCCATATGACTTGTGTCAAATATTACAAATTGTGTATAGAACAAAATACAAACTGCTTACCTGTGATGTACAAGGTTAAAAAAATATATGTTATTATGAAAGTAACAAAGAGACAGACGAGTTAAAAGTATTATTTCCCACCAGGGGCTCAATTCTGCTAGAGTCATTCTAGGGGGAAATTTAAGAAATAATAACACAAACTACAAGCACATATTATGGTCACATTAAGGCACATTTGACTTGCATCTATTCACACACATAAATCCACTTCTGAATTTTTAAACCATTTTATTCTGTTGGCAAATTTTATTTAAGCAGTTGTTTGAGACTTTTAAAGCACCTTTATCTAGAAACAGAATATGGAATCAGACATGCTTCCACCCAGTTTCTACACAGTTCTCCCAGAATTGTAACTTGAATTGAACTGTAACTTGCACAAAAGGTTTAGTACATCAGGGCCAAAGTGTATTTATGGACTGGTATATCAATAGAGCGAGAGAATGCTATCAAAAAAGCGAGAGAATGCTGTTTCTAAAACTAAATCCAAGAAAGTAATCTGTGTTTGTTTTGAATATTTGTAATGATATCTGTGAAAATTCTTGTGAAAAATAAATCAAGGAAGTTGTAATCACAATTTCTTTTCCACCAGACACTGATGTAACAACTGTTATGGCACAGAGAGTAGTCAGGGACATTGTCTTCGTGGTTGATGGATCCAATTATGTTGGAAATGCTAACCTACCCGCTGTACGAGACTTCATCTACAGTGTCGTCAGTCAGCTGGATGTACGGCCTGAACGAGTGCGAATTGCCCTGATGCAGTTTGCTGAGGGACAGAAAACAGAATTTTATCTGAACTCTCATACCACCAAACAAGATGTGCTTGCAAATATAGCTCAGCTTCAACTAATGGGTGGAAATATGGTGCGCACTGGAGCAGCACTTCAGTATGCTCTAACCAACCACTTCCAGGCTTCAGCTGGTTCTCGAAGAAATCAGGGGATCCAACAGGTGGTGGTACTGATCACTGGAGGTCCATCCCAAGATGAAGTCAAGCGAGTTGCAGACCGAGTAGCTTTGGCTGGAGTCCTGACCTTTGCTGTTGGTGCTGGCCAGGTGGCAGAGAGTGAACTGAAGACAGTTGCTTTTGTTCCGACCCTGGCATACTATGAGCGGAGCTTTGCTAACCTGCCAAGCGTTGTTACACAGATTATGACACCACTCATCACTGTTGTAGGCGAGCCTGGTGAGTTACACCATACCTGAGTAAAGTTTATGATGTACTATATATCCAGTGTGCACCATAATAAACTATTTTTTGTTCTTTCAGAAACAGTTACTCCTGCAGTCACTCCAGTGATGGATGGTGAGAGGGATGTTGCCTTTTTGATAGATGGCTCTGATGATGTTAGAAGAGACTTTGGATACATCCGTGACTTTATAATTAAAGTCATTGAGCCCCTAGATGTTAGTATTGATAAAGTGCGTGTAGCTGTTGTCCAACATAGTGACAGACCAACTCCTAATTTCTACCTAAACACCTACAACACCAAAGATGAAGTTTTACAGGCTCTTAGAGGGCTTAATCCAGCCGGTGGCAGGAGTCTGAATACCGGGGCTGCGTTAAAATACATGAAAGACACCATTTTATCATCATCCTATGGCAGTAGAGCATCCCAAAATGTTCCTCAGTTTTTGATTGTTCTGACGGGAGGGAAATCGAGGGATAGTGTTAAGGAACCTGCTCATGCTTTAAAGACTGAAGGAGTGGTACCTTTTGGTGTTGGAGTGAAAAATGCGGATCCCAAGCAGATTGAGGCAATTTCTCACAATCCAACATTTGCCTTCAACATAAAGGAATTCAATCAGCTCAACACAGTCCAGCAAAAGCTCAACAGCTATGTGAGTCTACCAAAGGCACAACTGGAGACCATTCTCACAGAAGGTAAGGCAGTTTTAGTGTGCTCTCATTATCAGCAAGTGTATGATTCTTTTGTTCCGGGTGCGATGTTATGGTTTTAAAAGTTTCCTTTTGTTTATTGTATCTTAGTTCATTCCAGTGAAATAGCAAAAGATGTTGTGTTCCTGCTGGATGGTTCTGATGACTCAAAAAATGGCTTCCTTGCGATTCGTAATTTTGTTGAAAGAGTTGTCGAAAAACTGGACGAAGGGAAAGACAGAGTTTCTGTGGTTCAGTACAGCGATGACACAACAGTCAATTTTTATCTAAATTCCTACTCAAGGAAAGAGGATATTCTAAATACCATAAAGGTTTTAAAACACAAGGGTGGAAGAAGGGCAAAGATTGGAGCTGCCTTGCAGTTTGTAAGGCATCAAGTTTTTATTTCCTCATCTGGAAGCAGACGACTTCAAGGGGTCCCTCAGATACTGATTTTATTGAGTAGTAGGCCATCTAGTGATGGAGTGACAGGCCCTGCCATGGCTCTAAGAGATCTTGAGATAGTATCAGTGAGCATTGGTGTAGGAAATGCAGACCCAAATGAGTTGAACACAGTTGCCTCCCAACCCAGTTTCACACACCAGGTCAATGCTTTTGATGACCTTTCCAAAGTTGGGCCACGACTGGTCTTATTCCTAAAAGGTGTTTCCAGAGACCCGGGCGATATTTCAAACACTGGGATACCTGACATAGTTGGTAAGAGCTCTTACTTGTATATGCAAATTTTTCAGGCCTTGTTTATCTGCACTTTAGATTCAGCTTGACTTTCTATTGTACATACATGGTGTTATATGGCCAACATTTTGCTTTTAGGTTGTCTTTTGGCTTGTCAGTTTTTCCTTGGCAGTTTCTTTTTGAAGATGTACACTGCAAGAGAGTTCTTTTTTTGCAGTTTACTGTTCATAATCCTTGAGATCTTTGGAGAAATTAATTCTCAAAATGATCTTGATACAATTTTATTACTTTGCTTTTAAATTCTTCTTTGGACACTTTTTTGGTTTGCATTTTGTGTATATTAAAACCCATTACAATTCAATTTATCAATTGAATAAAATCAACCAATATCCTTTTGTTCTATCTGTCTTGAAACCTCGGCTAAAACAGGAAACAACAAACGGGATATAGTCTTTCTTTTTGATGGCTCTGACCATTCCAGAAATGGACTGCCAGCAATCCGTGAGTTTATTCGAAGAATGGCTGAAAATCTGGACATTGACCAAGATGATGTTCGAATTGCTGTAGTGCAGTACAGCGAAAATCCTTTGGTGCATTTTGATTTTAATACTCATAAGACCCAAAAGGACATGATCTATGCCATAAGAAACCTCAGACCCAAGGGTGGAAGAGCTCTAAATACTGGTGCAGCGCTGCAGTACATAAGGTCCAACGTTTTCACTGCTGCCTCTGGAAGCAGACATAAGAATGGAGTTCCTCAGCTTTTGATTGCAATGACAGGTGGAGAGTCCAGTGACGATGTGGCAACTCCTGCTGAAGATCTCAAAAACACTGGAGTTCTATCCATTGCTATTGGGATGAAGAATGCTGTTCAGAGGGAGCTTGAAAGCATAGCATATTCACCTAGATTTCTTTTTAATCTACCAGTTTTTGGTGAACTCTTATCTATTCAGCCAGAAATCCTCTCTTTTGTCAAGTCCAAAATGACAACTGAGCCCCCCACTATTATTGGTAAGAAATCATTTCAAAAATGGAACAGATCAACGGATCAACTTCCTTAAACCACTTTAAACCACTGCCTGAGGTTTCATGGATTCACGCTCTTGTTGAGAAGCTCTGCTTTACCTCTATATCTTTTTTATTTGGCTATGTTCTTCTCTTTTACTTCATCTCGATGGGAGCTTACTTATTTTCCCAAAAGTTTGGTTCCTTTTCTGACTTGAGTCTTTGATGCATTGAAGACTTTTCTTCAGCTCAAACTCTTCCTTGAGTCAATGATTTCCTAATCATTGTTAATATTCCACAAGCAGACATCCCTCATCTTCAACTTCTGCTTGCCTGAGCATCAGTTTGATCCCCTTCATAGATTTCAGTCTGGAAGAAATCTATGGTTTGACACAATTTATCCATACTTAAGACTCTCTTGTCAAAAAGTATAATACTATAGTACTAATTATATGCAAATTGTACAGTAAATTGTGACATTATGTTTATAGTTTGAAAAATAATATTGCACCAAATACATTTTCTACTGATGAAACAGGTTGATTTTCAAGATGCACATTTTAATTAAGCAATTTAATTTGTATCCCAGTTGAATTAGATACAGCACAGAGAGATGTTGTATTTCTACTGGATGGGTCTGATAACACCTGGGATGGATTTCCAATTATGCGTCAATTTGTTCAAAGAATGGTGGATAAACTTCATATCAGTGAGCGTAGAGACCATGTGTCTGTGGTCCAGTACAGCACAAAGGCACGTGTCCATTTCCTATTAACTGAATACTTCTCAAAGCAAGATGTCATCAATTCAATTGAAGGCCTGCAGCACCAAGGAGGGATTCCCCTTAACACTGGAGCGGCTCTTGATTATGTTAAAAATCATGTCTTTATTGCGTCTTCTGGAAGTAGACATTTAGAGGGTGTTCCTCAGATTCTTATTCTGGTAACTGGTGGGAGGTCTGAAGATGATGTTCGAGGTCCAGCAGCAGCACTAAAACAAGAACAAATTGTGCTATTCAGTGTTGGGACTCAAAGTGCAGATATAATTCAGCTTCAGATGATATCAAACACTCCTAGTCAGACTTTTACTGTGTCTCAGTTTGATGGCCTTCAAAATATTGAGCAGGAACTTATGTCCTATGTGAAGAGAGTGCCTCGTCAGCCAAGGAGGCCACAACAAACTACATTAGGTAAGGATGACTTTAACTGACGTGCACACTCACCAACATACACACACTATATATATATATATGTATATATATATACATACAGAACAAAAAATATATACATACAGACTGTATGTTGTGTGTGTTTTTCCAAAACATTTGTTTTTGGGAAACCTGCTATGATTTGTACTTGTGTCATTATGCCATTCCTTCAAATACTCTTTTCCTTCTCACAACAGATGATGCAAAAGGAGACATTGTTTTTTTAATTGATGGCTCAGACAATACAAAGGGAAGTTTCTCAAGTTTGCAAAAGTTTGTCCAATTAGTGACAGAGAACCTGCAGATTGGGCATAACAGAGATCAGATGTCTGTGGTCCAATACAGTGACAATGCAACTGTTGATTTCTTTTTGAATACGCACTCATCAAAAGAGGATGTCATTGATAATATAAAACAACTGAGGCACAAAGGTGGAAGATACCTTTATACTGGAGCAGCTCTAAAATTTGTAAATGACAACGTCTTTACCGTCACCTCAGGGAGTAGACATTTTGAGCATGTACCACAGATTCTGATTCTGCTGAGTGCTGGACGATCCATGGATGATGTTAGAAGTCCGGTCAAATCCCTGAAAGAAAAAGGAATCATTCCACTAAGTATTGGTACAGCAAATGCTGATACTCTTGAACTACAAACAGTATCTCACCAACCAAATTATTTTTTTATTGCTGACTCAAAGGAGCTCTTCACAATTTCGGACAATGTTTTGTCTTTAATCAAAGGGTTGTCAAAAAAACAAAGGTCAACCATGACTCAATCAGTTTTTGGTAAGGCATATACTCTTTTGATATTTTTTCTGATTTGATATGATACTAGCATAGCCTTTGCTATAGCATCACAATAATGGTTGTTTAAAACTTTAGTAAACCTGCTAAAGTTTTTGTTTTGAGATCTAGTGCTTTTTTGTTCCAGAATCTGTCAAAAAGGATGTGGCATTTCTTGTGGATGGATCAGATGATTCTAGAAATGGCTTTGAGGAAATCCGTTTCTTTGTCCAAAAGGTTATTGAAAACCTCAATATAGTGGAAAATGGTGACAGGGTTGCCTTGGTCCAGTACAGTCAGGATGCCACAGCCAACTTTTATCTCAACTCATATTCAACCAAGAGTGATATAGTGAATTCAGTACGTTCTGTGGAGCACAAAAGAGGAAGCCCACTGAACAGTGGTGCTGCTCTCCAGTTTATTAGGGATCAGATATTCACTTCATTATCTGAAGGCAGACATCCTGAGGATGTATCTCAGATTCTGTATGTGTTTTGTGGTGGACGATCAAATGATGATATCAGAGGTGTTTCACAGGCATTAAGGGAAAGTAAAATAAAAGTCTTTACTATTGGGACAAGAAATGCTGATACTCTGGAATTACAGACAATATCCTCGACACCAGCACATGCCTTTTCTATCCCAGACTTTAAGTACCTTGACAGCATTTACCAAAGAGTTGCCAGTGTTGGAGGTGAAGATATTCCAGAGCAGTTTATAACATCAGATGGTAAGGACTCTTATGAAACTATAGTGATATTGTCTTTTCTTTGTTTTGTTAAATTCATAAGTCCCATGACTGACTTCAAAAATAATTAGCTATCTCATTAAACTATAGCCATGAAGTCAAGTCAGTCAATCTGTTTGGGTTTAATACCCCGTTTTAATCAAAAGTGAACATACTGTAGGGACTGCTGGTGTAATTCTCATTAAGTAATCAGTCTCATGAAATTACTTGCACCTAAAATGACTGGAATTTAGATTTTTATTATATATTACACAATTATTTTACGAATTGTTTTATTATTTTACTCATGTTTATATATCCCATTTTTAATTGTAATGAATAATAATAACAATATAGGAATGATAAGATAATCAGAGGTGAATAATAAGTCAATTAGAAAGATAACCAATAACCAATAACCGATTAGAGACAGGCGCAAAACAAGATAAAGACTGGGTTGACCGACAACCAAAAACCAAACTCAAAACCCTTAAATACTAAAACACAAAACCCAACCACGAATAACGAAACAGAAACACTTATTATTAAACACCAGCTGTGACTAATAATAAAACCAACACCTTAACTTAAACCAACATTGCCTCCAGGCCTGACAGTACCCCTCCTCCCACCAAAGCACACCACCGGTGTGCCCACAAAACACCAATGGGAGAAGGAGGGGGAGGTAGAGGCAAAGGGAAGCATCCCATGAGCCCCACCTGGCCATCACTCACAAGACTACATCCTGGCCGGTGCTCCGCACAGTCCACAGGAGCCCCTCACAGTCCACAGGGGTGTAGCCCCCTTCCAGGAGCCCCTCTCTGTCCTCAGGTGCGGAGCCCCCTACCAGGAGCCCCTCTCTGTGCTCAGGGGCGGAACCCCTTACTGGGAGCCCCTCTCTGTCCTCAGAGGTGGAGCCCCCTACCAGGAGCACCTCTCTGTCCTCAGGGGGGAGCACCTCAGTGGGGAACACCTCGCTGTCCTCGGAGACGGAGCCCGCTCCCAATAGCTCCTCTCCATTCTCTCAGACGAGGCCTCCTCTTGGGAGCCCTTCCACAAGGAGCTTTTTGCAGACCACTGGGCAGAGCCCCCTATCAGGAGCTCCTCCTTGATTCTTGGGTCCTCTGGGAAGCTCTTCTGGAGCTCCCAAAGACCCCAGTACCCCTCCCCAAAAAATTCAGGGTAAGACCCCCAGCTCCTGTGGCTGCTACGGGCCCCTCTGTGGCCGCTATGGGCCCCTCTGCTGTGGCTATGGGCCCCTCTGAAAGCTTCTCTGCTAAGGCTATGGGCCCCTCTGATGTGGCTACAGGCCCTTCTGAAAGCCTCTCTGCTAAGGCTACGGGCCCCTCTGAAAGCCCCTCTGCTGTGGCTACGGGCCCCTCTAAAAGCCCCTCTGCTAAGGCTACGGGCCCCTCTGAAAGCCACTCTGCTAAGGCTATGGGCCCCTCTAAAAGCCTCTCTGCTAAAGCTATGGGCCTCTCTGAAAGCCCCTCTGCTAAGGCTACGAGCCCCTCTGAAGACCCCTCTGCTAAGGCTACGGGCCCCTCTGAAAGCCCCTCTACTAAGGCTACAGGCCCCTCTGAAAGCCCCTCTGCTAAGGCTACAGGCCCCTCTGAAAGCCTCTCTGCTAAGGCTACGGGCCCCTCCGCTGTGGCTACAGGCCCCTCTGAAGGCCTCTCTGCTAAGGCTATGGGCCCCTCTGAAAGCCCCTCTGCTAAGGCTAGGGGCCCCCCTGAAAGCACCTCTGCTGTGGCTACGGGCCTCTCTGAAAGCCCCTCTGCAGCTAACAGCCCCTCTGAAGGCCCCTCTGCAGTTAACAGCCCCTCCGAAGGCCCCTCTAAAAACCCCTCTGCAGCTAACGGCACCTATAAAAGCCCCTCTACGGCTAACGGCCCCTTTAAAAGCCCATCTGCGGCTATGGGCCCCTCTGAAGACCCCTCTGCGGCTAACGGCCCCTTTAAAAGCCCCTCTGTGGCTATAAGCCCCTCTGAAGACCCCTCTGCGGCTAACAGCCCTTCTAAAAGCCCCTCTGCAGCTAACAGCCCCTTTAAAAGCCCCTCTGTGGCTAACCGCCCCTCTACTGGGCTGAGCTGCTGGGCTAATGGGCTAAGCTGCTGGGATAACGGGCTAAGCTGCTGGGATAACGGGCTTAGTAAATCTATTGGGCTTCGCAGCTGGGCTACTATGGGCCTTATGGGCTCGACTAAAGAGCCTGATGACTCATCTAAAGAGCCTAAAAGGTCTACAGGCTCCGGGCTGCCGGCTTTTGCCCTGACTCTAGCCCCAACTACGCTACCTGGGGCTGGTACATGAAGCCGGGGGGTAAGCGTGGGAGGCTGCAGCCATCTCCGAGGTGCTGGCAAGACTCTCTGGAGAGCAGCCACGGCGCTCGTGAGCATGGTCTCTGCGCCAGCGAGCATGCGCTGCTTCTTCAAGGAGAAGCAGGACTGGCTGCGTGGCCTCGTGGAGCTGTAGTTGGTTGACCCACGCGACCAGCATAGCAACCAGCCCTCTCATTCTCGTCTGTCTCCTGCTTTAGGTTCCTCAGAGGAAGCTGTCGCTGCGTTGGCTGGGAAGGTGGGAGTGTACGTGGTGCCAAGGCACATTTGAGGGCAGCGGTGGCGACCTCTTGCGCTACAGCAGGTGTGGCGAACTCTTGCTCTGGGACCCTCGAAGCCTGCGGGAGGACCAAAAGAGCGCCCACATCCAGTGCCTTCGGAGGTGCTCAAGGCGGGCTTGCATGCCCACTTCCTCCCCACAGGTCGATGGTCCTGGCTAGATGCCAGTGGGAGGAGCAAAAGAGCACCTGCATCCGGCGCCTTCGCTTCTGCACCCACTTCCTCCTCACTGGCGGAGGTGCCTGCAACCCATTGCCGTAGCGTCCCACCCAGTCCCGGGCAACCCACTCGGCGAATTCCCCCATGAGCCGGTCTTGTTGCTCAGGGGACAGCTCCTCACTCCTCCATGCCACGTCTGCAGCGATTTGTTTTTTGCGGTCTGTCTCATCTTAATCCCTTCTCCTCGCACACTTGGCACACACGCACCACGGGAACTTAAAGTGCATCATGTCTTTTTCTTTATTTTAACCCAAAACAAAACAGGCATGTGAGCCAAATTCTGGATATACATTTACAGAAACAAAAGGAAACAGGCGCAAATCAAGATAAAGACCGGGTTGACCGACAACCAAAAACTAAACTCAAAACCCTTAAATGCTAAAACACAAAACCCAACCACCAATAACAGAACTGAAACACTCATTACTAAACACCAGCTGTGACTAACAATAAAACCAACACCTTAACTTAAGGCCTCTAGCGGCCACCCACCTTCATTGCCTCCTGGCCTGACATATATTGATTATAGTTTTCAGAACAATTTAAATGTAATGTATTGAAGCATTGTTCTTCACTGACATACTTCTGGAACATATGTGGTAAAATTGTTATTGTTATTGTTGTTATTCTGGAGAAGGTAGGTGAAGGTGTGTGATACTGTTTTGTTTCCATGTCTTGAAGAAATGTTTTTTGTTGAGAAGAAAGTCATAATTATGGTGTATTGGGGTGTATTTACAGGATTTCATTGTTTATTTCTAACAGTGAATTGTTCTGATGGTTTGGAGGAATCCATTTGATAATACACTGTAGTTGACTTGAAAGATAATAATTTTGATGTCTTTCTAATAGAATTAGTATGAATTTTAGTATGTTAAACCATATAGTGGTTGACTGGGTCAGAATGATTACAAAAAAGTAATAAATTTTTGGTAATATGAATATTTTGTGGTTGTTTAAATGCATAAGTTTATCCAGTAGCTTAGTTCGTCTTGTATTGTTTAAATGAAGTAAAATTTAGGTTAAACAACTCTGAAAGTCTGGCAAGGATACTTAATATTACCAATGGGAAAGGAGAGAGGTGAAAGCCTTACATGTTTTATGAACATGAACAAAATCATAAAATCTGGTTGTCTTGTTGTGGAATGCTGCACAGTTTAGGACAAATACCTTGATTTTACCAGTGAGAAGGGCTACAGGCACCATCTCTTTTATCTCAACATGTCAGCAGTAAGTTCTGAGATTTTGAGCGCAGTACAGAAAGCTGATTAAACTGATAACAACTTAAAGTGTATCATCTAATGATAAATGTTTGATATTAAAGAAAATCAAATGTAGCAAACAGGAAGGGAATTACATGCACACTCATGTTTATTGTAGATGCCTAAATTTAGAGTTTGAAGCATTAAAATATATTAATCAAATATGTAATATGCACACGATCTGCAGAAAATCTGCAATAAAATATTCATTGTATTCAAGTAGGGATATGTAGCTTATTAGTCCCTATAAACAGTTGTTTACATAGTGACACTAAAGACTATTGCAAAACAAACATAAAGGTATACACCATGTACTCTTACTATTACTAGGGATGCTGTGGATTTGGCCATAATAGATTATCAAGTATAAACGGTTATTTGTCATTAAGAACAGTCCCCATTGTCTCCATTCTTAGCAATAAGTAATAGGACCTTCACTTTCTAGGTGGTTGTTTTTCATGGGTAACAAATATTAACTGCTGGGGGGAAGTGGCAGATATGAGCATTATGAAGTGAAAGAAAACAGACAATTTAAATTCTTTCATTATTTCTTTTGGCCTAGTTAATGTAACATGTTTAAATGTTTGATTTTTATTGTTGAAAAGACTTGAGACTTAGGAGATTCACCTTTCTGAGGCACTAAGCTGATGTTAAGTTAGATCTTGATGTAGTTTCTTGTTCACAGTTGCTGTAAAAATGATTTATTAAACGATATATGTCTATAAACATAGTTATGATTGTACAAATGTTATTTAAAAAGCTGCATCATTGTGAAGGGAATTGAATGTGGTCAAAATATTAAAAAGTAATTTAGTCAGTCTAAATACTAGCAAATGTTATTCTAATCATCAGCCAAACAGCCAAACGTATTGATTTCTGTTGACATTTTTTATTTATTTTTTATTTAGTGAGCTCATGCCAGTGTTATGTACTATCATAATCTATCTAGGAACAACTGTCACTTTTGATTCACTTTGTTGTTTATTGTGTATTTATTCTAGTCCAAACTGTGACTGCCAAAAGGGATATTGTGTTCCTCATTGATGGGTCTGATGATGTTCGGAACCGCTTCACTTCAATAAAAGAATTTGTAGCGAGAATTGTAAATAAATTGGATATTGGTCGTAACAAGGATCAAGTTGCCATTGCGCAATTTAGCAACACTGCAGTGACAAACTTCAATCTCAACACTTACACATCCACTAATGAGGTAGCGAATGCTGTGCAAAATCTCAAACCAAAGGGTGGAGGACCACAATATATTGGCTTAGCTCTTCAGCATGTCAGAGACAAAGTGTTGACCCTCACAAATGGCAGTCGTAACAATGAAGGTGTAAAGCAAATTCTTGTACTTGTGGCAAGTGGGAGATCAAGGGACTCTGCTCGAGGGCCTGCTAGCATTTTAAAGAATGCTGGAGTATTGATTTATGTCATTGGATCAGGACTAACAGATCACATTGAAATGGAGGCCATATCTTCTCATCCAGATTATGCATATGCAATTTCTGACTTTCATAACTTGGAGAATATTCAAGAAAGCCTACTGACAAAAATAGCTGATCAGAAAACCAAAGGAGAAATCCAAATTGATGGTAAGGAAACTTTCTCAGTCAGGTTTTACAAAACTGGCAGATTAAGCTCAATTTTGTTGAAGCGTTTTCTAAATGATCTGTTTTCTAATTTACAGCAATTCCAGATCAAAATGAAAGGCTGAAAAGAGATATTGCTTTTCTTGTGGATGGCTCTGACAATACTAGACGAGGATTTCAAGAAATCCGTGCTTTTGTGTACAATGTGATTGCAAATCTGCCTGTTGGAGTTAATGATGATAGAATCTCAGTAATTCAGTACAGTAATGTAGCTGTTGCTAATTTTTACCTAAATTCATTCTCGAGAAAGGAAGACGTGCTAAACGCTGTTAAGGGCCTTACACACAGAGGGGGAAGGCCCCTCAATACTGGCTCTGCATTATCGTTTGTAAATAATAATATATTCAAAAGCTCCTCTGGGAGTAGACAAGCTGAGGGAGTACCTCAGTTATTAATTCTGCTGACAAGTGGAAAATCAAAGGATAGCACACTGGAACCGGCCAAAACTCTTAAAAATGTTGGAGTGTCAATAATTGGAATAGGAACAAAAAATTCAGATAGGCATGAACTAGAAAACATTTCATCTGAAAAAACACCATACTTTGTGGATGATATCACTTACTTATCAAAAATCCAACAGCAAATAATAGAAGAAATAACAAAAACTTCTGTAAAGAAAATAAAAGCCCCACAAACTGGTAAGTTGTGTACACAATAAATCAAATGAATGATGAAAAAACGGTCAAAAAATAATTTTAGATTTTGGTGTAATTTTGAAATTTCCTAGGAAAAACATTAAAAAACTATGATGTAGTATTCCTTTTGGACGGTTCGGATGGAACTAGGAATTCTTTCCCAGCAATCCAGGACTTCGTTCAAAGAATGGTGGAGAGATTAAATGTGTCTGAAGAAAGAGACCATGTGTCTGTAGTCCAGTTCAGCAGAGATCCAGAAGCACATTTTTATCTTAACACATATACTACAAAGGAGAGCATTCTTAACAGTGTAAGAGGTCTACAACACAAAGGGGGAAGACCCCTCAATACGGGAGCAGCTCTCCAGTATGTGAAGGACAATGTCTTCAGTGCCTCTTCCGGAAGCAGACGTCTCGATGGTGTACCACAGTTACTGATTTTGTTGAGTGGCGGAAGGTCGTTCGATGACATTGACAGGCCAGCCTCTTCCCTGAAGGAGCTTGGAGTCTTGACCTATGCAATAGGATCAAAGGGCTCTGACAATAGAGAATTACAGAAGATCTCCTATGACCCCAAATACTCACTCTCAGTGGCAGATTTTACTTACCTCCCCAATATGCAAGAACAGATTGCCTCCAGCCTTAAGACCATGGTCGCAGATGTTGTGACGATCTCTCCGACACTGATAGGTAAGACAATAAAAAAATGGCTAATGGGTTTAATTTGGTCTTGTAAGGGCCAAGGTTTCCTCATAGCAGCTCGAAATTGTTCCTGGTATACAGTGTAGTGGAGAAATAAAATTGAATGTAGCATGTAAACTATTGCAAAATACTTCAACAGTAGGGTTTTAATGACAAGTGCAGACAGGAAAATCATACTGTAAGTTTGTTTACATTGCTCTGCCTTTCTTCAACCTTAACCTTCATAGCTGGGCCTACAGCACAAAGAAGAGATGTTGTTTTCCTGCTGGATGGGTCGGATAGCACACGCAGTGGGTTCCCTGCAATGAAAGACTTTGTCCTAAGAGTGGTGGAGAGATTGAGTGTAGCTGAGAACAAGGACCGTGTTTCTGTGGTC
>JBBJLS010000002.1:5592020-5609718 GCA_037577275.1 Bryconaethiops microstoma
ATCACTCCAGCATCACCAACGCCGACTGGTATGCTTTTGTGAATTGAATACATTAGCATGATTAACATTCATGTGTTTTTTGGATGCTTTCTTTGTTTTTATTTTTGAACATTTTCAATCACAGATGTATCAGTGGTGTTGAGTTGTTTTGATGTTGAAACGCCATTACTTAGACAGACTATTAAACAGGCCAAGACAGTGTCTCTATAGCATTTAGTGCTGAAACTGATGCATGTTAACGAATGACACTGCTTTTTTTTCTAGTCGATTATGACACCTCCAGAAGGGATGTTGTCTTCCTGCTGGATGGTTCAGATGGTGCTAGGAATGGATTCCCAGCCATGCTTGACTTTGTACAAAAAGTAGTTGAAAAATTCAATGTAGACGACAGCAGGGACCGTGTTTCAGTGGTGCAATACAGTAGAGGCCCTGAGGTCCATTTCTATTTGAATACCTACTCAGCAAAGGCAGATGTCCTCAACGCCATCAGGACTCTAAGGCACCGAGGCGGGAGACCCCTCAACACCGGGTCAGCTCTCCAGTATGTGAGAGACAATGTCTTCACTGCCTCTGCAGGCAGTAGACGTTCACAGGGTGTCCCTCAGATTCTCATCTTGCTCAGTGGATCAAGGTCAACCGATAATATCGATACACCTGCCTCTGCTTTGAAAGAAAGTGGGGTCTTGATTCTTGGTGTTGGCACCAGGATTTCAAGTAGAGAGCTTCAGAAAATTGTTAGTGATCCTTCATATTTTATTTCCAGTTCTGAGCTTTCTGACATTGCTGGTGTCTTGCCGCAATTTTACGTATCTCTCAAAAATGCAGCCATAGGTAAGGCTCTTTCTCTTAATTGTTTTAAATGTCATGTTACTTTTCGCAGAAATGTAATGATATCTAATGATGTTGCAATGTGTATTTTTTTTATGAATTTTACATTTTTCCAACTTTCTTTTCACATTATTTCCCTACTTTTCATATTTTTATGACTTTCATCATTTAATTGTGTTCATGCCTGAGTTCTTATTTTGTTTTTTGTTTTATTTAGCGTTGAACTTCAGCATACATTTTGCAACCACTCAATATTTTGGAGTAATATATTGTTCCCACAAAATGTCTTTCACTTTGACTTCTTCAGTGGTTTTAAGAATTTACAAATATTTACATAAATACAGAGTATGTCTTACAGTATCGAAATATCTTTTCAATTTGTGAGTTTATCCTCACAAATTCAACTGATATTTTGAATTCAAAGTTTTCCATGTACTAATTATTCACAAGGTTTCAGGTACACACAAGTCATAAAATCTCCATGTAAAAAACACTGTATTCAGAATTGGAGGCACTTGGGTGTGTTACTCAGAATCATAAAACTTTATTGATCCCAGTGGAAATTGCAGAGTATGGAAAATGAGGAAGATTTAAATTATTTGAAGATGCGTTGATGATTTTATATATCAGGATGACCATATGTTCTGTTCATTGAAGAACGTTAAAAAAAGTTAATATTTATTCCATGTATTGCACAAACAAAAACAGTGCCCCACATTTTAAATAGCATATTTTTCCATTTTTTTCAAATTTCTGCATGTTTAGTATTATTATTTTCCTTGTGAACGTCCTTGAGGATGTGACTATTTACAGACATCATCTTTTATTGAGAACATAAATTAAATATCAATCATATGTATTCCCAATATTGTCTCATACTTGATGTCACAAACTTTATATTCAGTTTGTTCTTAAAATGTACATGATCACTCTGGAGATTGTGAATATCAGCACTTCATTTAACTAGGTGCTTTCCATTCTGAGCTGGATTGGCTCTGTTTTATATTTGTTCTTTACCTCTTCTTCCTTTTATGCACTGCAAACACTCAATACTTGTCACAGCTACTCTTCCCCGGGAATCCCTGATATATGATGTGTTGGTTCCCATCAGTCTTTTAGAAATTGAGATTCCTAGTCCTGTGTGACTTTTGATGTGATGTTGAGAAACTGGCAGTTGAGAAACTGACAATTGCTTTTACTTGAAGAACAGCTATCAGCAATGTAGAAAGCTAGAGATTCAAATAAAGACAACCTTTTATGGTAACTTGCATAGGGCCTGACAACTTGAGAACTTGCTTCACTAAAGTCTGGTAAAACTATACCTTTTTTTAACATGTTACTTTCTTTATACTTTTCTATTTTGGAGAAACACTTCACTGCAAATTTCTACATTTAGTGTCACCGATTTTCTTGATTTTTCAATAGTTTTATCCAGGCTATTGGTTAGGGAAGTGACAAAAATATTATACTTGGCCTTTTATTTAATGAGGAAAAAGATCCAATATGTCTAAGTGGCAGCAGTAAGTAAACTTTTATTATCTAGTGTGATCCCCTTGTGCAGCCATATCTGCAACCTGTACATCAGCATGGAGCAACTGTAGTTATTCCACCAGAACAGCTTCAACTTTGGCGTTGATGGGTTTCCTCACATGAAGTGCTTGCGTCCTGTTCTTACAAATCATTTCTATTGGGTTAAATTCAGAACTTTGACTTGGCCATTCCAAAATGTTAACTTTTCTTTAACTTTTCTTTAACCATTCTTTGGTAGAATTACTTATGTGCTTAGGGTCGTTGTCTTGCTGGATGACTTTCTCTTGAGATCTAGCTCACAGGCAGATGTCCTGATATTTTTGTTTCAGAATTCATTGTTCCATTAATGATGGCAAGCTGTCCTTGCCAGATGCAGCAAAACAGGCCTAAACAATCATCACCTTGTTTCATAAATGGGATAAGGTTCTTATGCTGGAATACAGGCTATCAATGGTCTTGATTTTTTCTTTATTTTTATGCTGATTGTGGATTGGTAAAGTTCAAACGTAAGTGACGGTTTGTAAACTTATCCAGCCTGATGAACATCAACCACTCTTTTTCTGAGGTCTTCCATTTGATTGAAAACTCTAATACAGTAAGACCTGATACAGTAAAACAAAATATCCTGAAACAAGAAAGAGGAAAGAGGTGAAGATGGGTCATACACATAAAATAAAGAAATATTTCTTTCACTGTGTACATAATGTCCAGAAATTATGCATTATTCTTTCACTTGTTTCTCAGTATAGATTAAGCATTTTTACGGTATGGAACCTACATGAACAACTGAGTGTGTTTTGAGACTCTGAATGGGGCCTGTGTAGATTTCAATCAGCAATAATGGCAAGGATGAATCTATCAGCCTCAGGGCTACTTCACACATGATCAACAGCCACTAGACTAAGTGCTCAAAATAATTTTTAGCACTACCATGAGATATTTGGGAAACTCCCAGTAGCTGAAAATGATATCACATAATATTGTTCATATTCAGTTCAGAGCAACTTTTGAGCAGGTATTCAACATTATGAAACAAGATTTGATCTTGAACTAGAGCAATAGAAGATGGTTTTGCATGCATTCAATGAAGATAGAGATACATCAAATAAGGACTCATCTCAAAGGGGCACAAACAAAAATGGCTAGAATGCCTCTGTATTTGCTGCTTTTAAAAACATTCAGAACTATGTTTAGTGGGACAAGAAATGCAGGAGGAAATCATAACAAAGTAGCAAGATGGTAGTTCATGAGATTAATCTTCAGACTTCATGTCTTTTAATTTGATGTGTTATAGCACTTCACATAAAAAACATACATAAACCTGCATCTTTTACCTATATTGAGTTTCTACAGTATTGCTGATACTATAACATATGTCTACTTAAAAAAATATTGATAAATAAATATTAATGTATATATATTTTTTGTTAATTGCAGCAGAGTCCCAGGGTCCCAAGAAGGATGTTATCTTTGTGATCGATGGTTCTGAAGGTGTTGGGAGAGAATTCGCCATTATCCAGGAGTTTGTTCGCAGAGTTGTGGAGAACCTAAATGTTGGTGAAAATAAGATCCGTGTAGGTATAGTGCAGTACGGAGACAACCCTCATCCAGATATATACCTTGATTCTCACAAGACCAAAGAGGGTGTTCTAAATGCCATTAAAGAACTCGTACAACAAGGAGGGAGACAGCAAAACCTTGGAAAGGCATTGGATTTTGTCACTCGCGAAGTCCTGGATTCAAGTCGTGGTGGCAGAAAGCAGGAAGGAGTCCCTCAGTTTCTGGTAGTAATCTCAGCAGGAAGAGCAACAGATAATGTAAGAACACCTGCAAATACTCTGAAACAGTCCGGAGTTGTGCCTTTCAGTATTGGGACAAGGGACATTGACCCTCAAGAGCTGAAAGTGATCTCCTATGTCCCCAACTTTGCTTACACTGTGGATGATTTACCTGGCCTTTACACTGTCCAAGATGAACTTATAACCAGTCTAACTGAGTTGTCTAATGAAGAACTGGCTAGATTGAAACCTGTTTATCCCAGTGTACCAGGTAATTGTGCCACTGTGTTTGTATGTATATTTATTTTTATTTGTATATACATGTGCATGTGCCCACACACATTTAGTCAAATTCGTATATCTATGTTTTTTTGTCCTTTCTGTCAAATTACAGATGTACCACAAATACCAACCGGAGAAAAAAAGGATGTAGTCTTCCTCATTGATGGAACAACAACAATGCGCAACGAGCTCCCAGCTATACGAGACATGATTCTAAGGGTTGTGGAGAAGTTAGATGTTGGCTTAGACAAGGTGAGAGTTTCCGTGGTACAGTACAGTGAAGACTCCAAACTGGAGTTTCTCCTTAATGAGCACTCCACCAAAGAAGAGGTTCGTCAGGCAGTGAGAAGAATAAGAAGCAAAGGTGGCAGAGTACTGAATACCGGCCAAGCACTGAACTGGGTGTCGAAGAATATCTACCAGAGATCAGCTGGCAGCAGAATTGAAGAGCGTGTACCCCAATTTCTCATCTTAGTCACAGGAGGAAAGTCAAACGATGATGTATCTGATCCAGCCAACCAGCTAAAGTTGAATTTTGTGGCTCCTTTGGCAGTTGGATCAAATAATGCGGATTCAGATGAGCTGAAACTGATTTCTTTGGATCCGGAACAGGCGTACATAATTAGAGACTTCCAGCAGCTACCAGCTGTAGAGCAGCAGCTTTTGTCAACAGTCAACACCATGAACACTGAAGAAATCATCAAACGTGTGCAAACTGTGAATATAGGTACACCGGGGACTTAATTTAAATACATATTTTTGTTGATTTAATTCTTTTTAGTCTGATTAACTGATGTAAGTCAAGTCTACAACATTTTGTAATAATGTGCAATATATTTTCATTCTTTTCAGGCCTCAATCTTGGAAAGAAAGATATTATCTTCCTTATTGATGGATCTGACAATGTTGGACCAAATGGAATTGCACACATTCGTGACTTCATTATTAGAATTGTCCAGCAGCTCAATGTGCAGCCTGATCAAGTACGGGTGGCTGTAGTACAGTATGCAGAGAGACCTAAAACTGAGTTTTCACTCCTCACCCATGAAAACAAACAGGCAGTACTTTCAGCTGTTAAAAGACTGCGGCAGATAGGTGGTCGTGGTGGAAATCTAGCTGATGCTATTGAGTATGTGATTAAAAATGAAATGAAGGAATCTTCAGGGGCTCGGGGCCCAGAAGCCTCTACACATTTGGTGGTGCTTACAGGTGGAAGGTCCACCTCAGATGTCTCTCTGTATGGCCCAATCCTCAAAGCATCTCAGGTTAACTGTATAGGAATTGGTGCTGGGGCTGCAGATTCAAGGCAACTTAGACAGATTGCAACCACACCAGATGACGTGCTACAAGTACCCACCTTCCCAGCACTTCCAAGCATTCAGGAACAATTTATTGCCAGACTTAATGGAACAGCTACAGTGCCAATTCAACCCCCTGTAGAACCCCGTAAGTGAAACTGTGTTGCTAAATTGAGAGCATATGACAAATCACTTTTTTTGTTTCTAATTTAAACTCATTGTTTTAATTCTCTTATACCTCTTCCCATAGCTCCTGGTCCAAAGGCTAAGGTTGCAGACATTGTCTTTTTGGTTGATGGCTCTATAAACCTTGGCAGGGACAATTTCAAAGAGGTCATGGAGTTTATCATCAACCTCATTGACCTCTTCTTCACGGAGAGAGACAACCTTCAAATTGGTCTAGCACACTATGCCACAGATGTGACTGATGTTTTCTACCTCAATACTTATAACAATAAAGATGACATCATTAATGCCATTAGCCGAGCAGAGTACAAAGGTGGACGGAGGATTAATACCGGCAATGCCATTAAATACATTCAGCAAACCCATTTTGTGAAAGCGAGAGGTAGTCGGAAGGATGAAGGTGTCCCTCAGATCCTGATGATAGTCACTGGTGGACGTTCTCAAGATGACGGTAAATCAGCAGCACTGGCCCTTAAAGCCACTGGTGTGCGCATTTATGCCGTTGGTGTCGGGGATATTGAGGATGAGCTAAATGACTTGGGCAGTGAGACTACCACAGTGGCCCGAGCCAGCACCTTCCAAGAGCTTTCTGAGTTAAATGAACAGATTTTAGAAACACTTGATGATGAAATCATGGGAATAAAACTGTGTACAGGAGTGCAGGAGGCTGCAAAGGGTGAGGCTCTCAAAGGATTCAAATATACATTTATACTTATATTTTTTAAACTACCTAGATTTACCATACACTGCCTGCTGTAGATAGTCAAAGACATGGTCAAAGATTTCAATGCAAAACTTATTAACTCCATTTGATTTTAAAATTTTTAGCTTGCAACTTGGATGTCCTTGTGGGGTTCGATGTTTCTTCTCAGAATATCTTTGTGGCTCAGAGGTCATTGGAGTCTAAGATGAATGCTATTCTCCAGCGAATTGCCCAAATGCAAGCCATCAGCTGCTCTTCTGGTCAGGCCCCATCAATACAAGTTGGCATACTAGCAATGGACTCTGCCTCTGAGCCAGTTCAACTGGACTTTACTGATAGCCACACTCAGCTAATGGAGTCCTTCAGGTCCCTCCGCAGTCGTGGACCCTTCCTCCTTAATGGCAAAACTATAGATGCATATATTGCAAGATTAAGGAACCAGCCTTCAGATAGAGTTAAGGTACTTGTTCCATTATACATGTAAAAACACATTAGTTTGTAAATACAATAGTTTTATTTTCTTGTTTTGTTTAGCAATATTTTTTTCTTAATCATAAACTAATTTTTAGAAGAAATATAGAAGTTGTAGATTTTTATTTTTGTACAGTGCAGGGAATGGATTGTTTATTACTTAATACAACACACAAGGTTTTGCATGCTCATTCAATTATAAACATTGTTTCATTTAATTTACTATTTCTTTTTGCCTTTTAAACATACATAAAGGTTGTAATCCACCTCACCGATGGACTGGATGCCCAGTATAACATCCTTAAACAGCGAGTTGACCAGATGCGAACTTCAGGTAAGCATGACTAATAGTTGCCTAGTGGTTAGGGCATTCACCCTGCGATCAGGAAGTCATTGGTTTGATTCCCAAGACTGCTAAGCACCTCTAAGGTACCCTTGAGCAAAGAAGTGTCCCCACACACTGCTCCCCGGGTGCTGTGTTCCTGTCTGCCCGCTGCTTCACTTGGTGAATGGGTTAAATGCAGAGGAAGAATTTTGTGCCGTTCGCAATGTGCTTCGGTGTGTTCACGTATGACAGAATGGTCACTTTCATAAGAAAGGGATTTAGTATTGGAAAATAATAAAAAATTGTTACATTCTGTTCAGTTATTTTAGTACAGAAAAAAACATTATTTTAGTATTTAGAAAGTACAGCAATAGCTACACTTGCTGTTAAATATTTGGAATCACTTGTTGTAATAATCCCTATTATTTAATACACAATAATAATGCTAAATCTATAATGCATACATCGATTTTTTATAAACTAGACAGTAAAGGATATTTTGGATTATTCAATAATTAAGAAAGCTATTCAATAATATACTGTAATTGTCTATTTACAAACATTTTAATGTTTTCTCAAGTTATCTGCCTTGAGTTTTCATCAGTACTTTTGAAATACAAGATGGTCTGGATAATGGTCTATTAGAATTTTGTTACTGATTTTGTATGGCTTTCTCAGTAATCTACAACTCTGCTCATCATACTTTTATTAATTTTTTTATACATGTATCTGCAACCAAATTAGTTTTATTTTCTTGAAATACAGTTATTGTTTAACAGTAGTGTGTTACATCTTAATTAAAATATTTAATAAAAACAATAAGAAAATGTCTTTTAGGCATCAATGCCTTCATCTTGGTCGCTCTCGAGAGGGTACCACAGTTTGAGAATGCAGTGCTACTGGAATTTGGCCGGGGTTTTAGGTACACACGACCTCTGCGCGTCAACTTAATGGACTTGGACTATGAACTGTTGGAGGAACTGGTATGCTTGGATCAAATGCTTTACTTTACTTCAACACAGCAAATGTTTTTATACTTGTAAATCAATGCACATTTTTGTTTACTCTTTTGTGTAGGACAACATTGCTGAACGAGAGTGTTGTTCTGTGCCTTGCAAGTGCACTGGACAGAGAGGAGACAGAGGAGCAGTTGGTCTTCTTGGGTCAAAGGTCAACATTAACTTGTTTACAGATTGTGTGCAATGCTAAAACATACTCACATAAATTTT
Source organism: Bryconaethiops microstoma (assembly GCA_037577275.1). Lineage (NCBI taxonomy): Eukaryota > Metazoa > Chordata > Actinopteri > Characiformes > Alestidae > Bryconaethiops > Bryconaethiops microstoma. The sequence continues at coordinate 5,600,651 of JBBJLS010000002.1, forward strand.
AAATGAAAGAATCAGTGCTAATATATACATTTCTTTATCAAAGGGATTACCAGGTGGTCAGGGCTACAGAGGACATCCTGGTGATGAAGGCGGACCAGTGAGTGTTAACATGAGGCAAACATTTTGTGTAGCCCAGAATTGTACTACATGGCTACTATTGTAAATCATTTACATGTATGCAACCAACACTTACAGCATTAATCTTACAGGGAGAAAGAGGTCCTCCAGGTGTGAATGGAACTCAAGGTTTCCAGGGGTGCCCAGGACCAAGGGGTGTAAAGGTGTGATCATTTTAACAAACTGTTATTCATCACACAGTGATAGCACTATACATTAATAGCACAATCACCAAATCTTTTTTTGTTTGTTTGTTGTTTTTTTAGGGTGCTCGTGGATACAATGGTGAAAAGGTGAGGACAGTTCTAAAATACTTCAAATTATATATTCTCTTTAATTGATTTATATACTATGTCTATGTACCTTTTCATTTTCCTAGGGAGAGATTGGTGAAATTGGTTTAGATGGCATCAATGGAGAAGAGGTAAGTTGTCTAAAAAATTACCAGCAGGATTTGGAGTTGGTGATTTGTTAATTGCCAACTAATAATTATCTGTGTATTCTCTATCCGATTAAACATTTTTCAGGGCACAAATGGAATTGCTGGCCCACCAGGAGACAGAGGCAACCCAGGGAGAAGAGTAATTTGTTTTATTAGTTGGAATTTCTAGCTAAATAGTGGATAATTATCTTTTTAAAGTGATTTTTAAAAAATCATTAAAAAATTTCCTCTCCACAACAACATGTACGTAGGGTCCTAAAGGTGCCAAAGGACAGGCAGGAGATGTGGGCCAGTCTGGTATACGTGGAGATCCAGTAAGCATTTGCCAACTTGCCAAGCTTCACAATAGACTTTATTATAATCATCGTCAGCTGAACCTCCCTTTTAAAAACTATTTGCAAACATTATCAGGATATTCCACAGAAAATCAGTCTGATGCAGTGTACCCCTGATTTTGAGGGGAAATTGTTCTCTGTAATTATGCATTTAAAATGAAGCAAGCTCAATCACAGAGAAAAAACATTTTGATTGTTATTGTTAGCATATAACTTCCTAAATTAATAATATGTTTGAGAATGGAATATTTATCTTTAAAACAATGCAAATATAATAAACATAATAAAAACAAGATTTTGACGTTTTAAATCTTTACTGGAATTTCAGTTGAATAATTTTCAGATTGTTCAATGAGATACCTTTTGTGTTTAGAGGAACCTTATATCACATTATAAACTGAAATAGGTCTGACTTTTGAAAACAAAAAATTGCAAGCTTAGTCAGACATCAAATTATGTCTTCAAATCTTGTTTTCTGTGTTAAAAAGGGCACAACAGGAAAGGACAATGCTCAGAGGGGACCAAAGGGCGATCCGGGTGATGCTGGGCCTCCGGTAGAATCTCTTTTTGCCTATTTAAAATGATTAGCTATTTAAATAACTTCTAATAATTCTATGAGTATAGCACCATAGTCGCACACACACACACACACACACACATAACTATGAGGAGATGCTGATCAAGACAACGCCACATTTTTGCACATATATCATACATTATATAGTTACTAAACTATAGGTAGCAGGTGGCTAAATACATTATTTTTGACAGAAATGATCAATTATAGCACCAGTCATCAGTGACACTTTATGTATATGTTTCTCTGTGAACAATTGACAGACAAAAAGCTATTTCATACCTTTGTGTTTCAACACTGATGTACTTGCCATAATGGTTGTGTTTTAAACCATGTACGACTGTCATGCTCTTAAAAATCATGGTGCTGGTAAATAACTTATTGCTACATTCTCCACTGTAAAGCACTAAAACATTTATTTGCTAACTTGCTAACTACTGAAGACAATGGCGTGAGGATTTTTACATTTTACATGGTTTAGTGTCATAAACAACTGTGACAGGTACAGTAAAATATCTACATAATACCTGTCATGAAATTGTGTATAGTGCCTGATTATACCATGATACTTTGTGTTACTAATATTAATATACTATCACATCCATGTAATCAATGAATTAACAAGCCCTTCCTGAGTTTTAAAATGTTACAATGCATACTCCAGGACAAGGACAGAGAATCACCAATCTATGGCTGCATCATTCATGTTTATCATTCAGGAAAAACATTTAATTTTGTGTCATCTTCCAACAATGTTTTAAAAATTATTTCTTCCTACATTTTATTTCTATTGCTAGCTTCTGTTGTAATACCTTCATATTAATACCTTTTTTATACATTTCACTATGAAATTGTTTTTAAATGATTGAAATATTGACTACATGCTTCCAAGTGGCAGTGTAAGTATCTGCTGATAATCATTTTGTCTCTAACAGGGAGAACCGGGTGAGGATGGTAGAAAAGGGGGTGCAGGGGAACCAGGGAGACGGGTATGTGTTCTCTGCACAACCTGCACTAGCAATTATTTATGCTATTGCCCTGTGCTAAATTGTTGCATGCAGAAAAAATTATATATTTAAATATGCAATTATAAATTAAACTAGTTCAAAGTGAAAGAAGAATAATGACATTATAGGCACTGAGATTACAGTATTTTCCTTTCCTTATCTTGTCAAAATTTCAAAATCATAACCTAGTAAAAAGTGTGTAATTACCATGTACTTTTGTTCAAGCACTATGTGTTGTGCACTCAAGAATGCATAAAATGTTTTCATACCGATATTTAATCACCTTTTAGGAACTGCATTTATTGGGCATAGTTAGCATTCAAATTTCCATCCTCTGTTTTCAGACATACTTATTCATTATACTCACTATACTGATAAATAATAGTAAAGTTAATGACCAAAACATCCTTTTCTTGTCACATTTTCTGAGTGAATCGTTTCACATTGTCCATCAAATCTATAATGCTACCTGAAGGTCCTTCTGCTTGCTCCGTCCTCCTTACAATGTCAGACAGGAGGCAAATGGTTTTGTGATAAATTATTCTTCCTATTTCTATTCTTTCTACATCTGGTAGATGATTGAATGCCACAGATGCACCATTTTTAGGAAGTATAAGCTGACCTTCTACATTTAGAATAAGATATGAAAAGAGCTTTGTTATTAGAATTTGAATTTTGCTAATGTTCGTTATCCAGCTCCATGACCGTTTATTTTTAAAATGTGTTTTATGAACACTTCTTCACGTCCCCACGCCCCACCCCCAGTACTCAGGGCCTTTGTTTATTGTTGCTTACATTGACGAATATTAATTTGGTGGTTTATGAGGCAGTTACTGATTGCATGAATGGTTTCAGATTGTCCACCAAAGGTGCTTATTTTGGAGATTATTAGAGTACTGAATGGCTTTCATTCTTTTTTTAAACAGGGTGCTGATGGCAGGAGGGGTCCACCTGGACAAGCTGTGAGTAGACCTGAGTCTATTTTACACAGTCTTTTTCCACTTTTAAAAATAATTGTGCAAGTTGTATTGCTTTTTGAATACACATTATGCATGCACAATGATCATATGGAATTATTTTGTTCTTGTACCTGACATTATAGGGGCCTCCTGGAAGGCCTGGTGAAGATGGTCTTCAAGGAGAGTCTGGAATTGGAGGATCTCGGGTGAGTTTTTATGAGTATGAAAATCAATGATTTTTTAAAGAAACGTCTTAATCTCAACTTGTAATAGTACATTTGAATTATATTGAGTATGTCACAATTGCAATTAATTATTTATAATACTCCATCCATACCAGTAGGGGGGGCGGGGGTGATGAGGACTGAAAACAACTACACAAGTCAGAATTATTCATTTTGTTTTACAGGTCTAATTTGAGGTGATAATATTGGTCTTGTAAAATGTTAGTTTTACTACTCTGGACTATAAGTTGTTTTTTTATGGTGAAAAGACAGTATTTTCTCTCCTGTCCTGCACCGGTCATCACGATACACCAGTCAGCCAGAATAATAATACAACCTGACGAATATTGTCTCAGTCTCCCTTGTAACACTATAGCAGCTCTGACTGCTTGAGGTTTAGACTACACAAGACCACTGAAGTTGTGCTGTGATATGTGGCAATAAGACATTATTAGATCCTTCAAGCCTCCATTAATCAAATTAATCGCCTCCTGCAGATGCTTGATCGAAGTAAGATCTTGGGAATTTGAAGTCCAAGCCAATATTTGGAACTCCATGTCATGTTCCTCAAACCATTACTGAACAATTTTTGCAGTCTGCACTTCAGGTTCAAATGAAAAGTGTTATGTTTAGAGAATGATAAACATTACATTTCAACATGAGAAACTTATCACACATGTTAAATGTGGTTGTAGTATCATGGCTTGAGCCTTTTTTGCTGCATCTGGGCCAAGGCAGGTTTCCATCATTGATGGAACAATGAATTTTGAATTATACCAGCAATTATACCAGTGTGTGTGTTTGTGTGTCTCTTTAGGGTCCTAGTGGACCAATTGGAGCACCAGGAATCAGGGGAGAAGATGGTAACCCTGGACCAAGAGTAAGAGTCGGATCTCTATAAGAAATCAGCGACAATATACTTTTTTTTTCTGTTTTTGTTTTCCTCTTTTGCTTCTTTTTTTCTTTTTTTTGTCACCTTTTTGCATATTATTTAAATATTATTTAAGATACTGTATTGCCTTGTAAGCAACGTATTTCCTTGGATATTAATTAGTGTTAAGCAACATATGTGTTAAATTATTTAGATTTGTGTTTTTCTATACTGTCTATTGTATTTATAAGTGTACCAGCCAACCACATTTCAGTTTAATCACACCAGCAAGCTAGTTACCCTTCTAAGTAACCTATTAGCACTGCAAATAATTAAAAGCCTTTCTGTTCAAATTATGTAAACTTTATCTTGTCAGCTTCCTGATTATTGACTTTTCACAATGTGGTTGCCAGACTTAAGGTAGAAAATTACAAGACAGATTTTTCAATGCAACCTCTGCACATATTTTGCAGAGTGCTCCAGTGAAACTACTGTGATGTGAAGCAATGACTTTGAAAGTAAATATGATACTATAAAGACAGAATAGTAAAAGTCTATAGTAAAATTAATAATTGTCTTTTTTGTTCTTGAGGGTGCTGGAGGACCCCAGGGATCATCTGGAGAGAAGGGCAGACGAGGGCCTGTTGGTCGTAAAGTATGTAACATAGCTAAAATTACCCCTCCATTTGAACTTCTGTTGTGTGTATCATATTTTTATTTTCCATAAAAGAACCTAATCTTCTACAAGATTGCTATGTATATAATGTGGCATTATGCCAGTATCCTTCACTCAAAGTGGTAACAAAGACGTTTATATGATATGATATTATCAGGGATTGATTAAGATATTTTTTCAAATGAAGTCATGCTCTAAATCCATCTGTAGGGTGAACCTGGTGACCCAGGACCAAAAGGTGCTTTAGGATCACAGGGACCCAGAGGAGAGCCAGTAAGTTGAAAATCAAGGCATGGACCATATGACTAACATTTTTTACATGTAGGTGTGGGCAACTGAACTATTAATGTTGTTCAAATAAATTACTTTACGACATACTTTTCTGTGTATATGATGAGTATGATCCAACAGCCTGTTTCATAAAGACAGGTTTAGACAAGTTATATAGGGCTTGCAAGCAACGTCAGTGCGTAGTAACCACATAATAACAAGTAGGGAATTAGTTAATCATTTTTACCAATTGTTAGATTTTTTTCTTCAATCAAACAATGTACTTGTTTTTATTCAAAGCCTCATTTTTCTCCATATCCTCTTTGCATCCAGGCATTTGAATACATACATACAACTATAGTTTTGACATATGATTGCAGCAGTCTTGATTTCATTGTAAGCTTTAGTGGAACAATATTTTGGGACAATTTATTATTATTATTTTTATATATTTTGCTGTAACACACTGAACCTTGACCAAAATCTCTCTTGACAGGGAGAAGATGGTAGAGATGGTTTTGGCATACTTGGCCCTAAAGGACGAAAGGTTGTTTTTCTTTGATCAAGTGGCTGCTTTAAGGACAATATTAAAATGTAGAAAATGAGCTACTTTATATACTAAATGAATTGATAATTCTAGAGTATATCTCATCTGTACATTACATTACAGTATCAAATCAACATTTTAAATATTTGAGACACTAAAAAAGACTTTTGGTGCAGGGAGATGAAGGTTTCCCAGGATATCCAGGTCCAAAGGTAAAGTCAAGTCATATAACCAAGATTACAGTATATGTACATTCTGGTACTGTTTATTCATTATTGTTAATATGAGAGTATTTTTCAGTGAAACTAGAAAAAACAGAGGAGATTCTGAATGATGGTATTGTCTCTAATTTTATTCAGGGAGCTGCTGGTGATCCAGGAATCAAAGGAGAACTTGGACCTAAAGGAAACAATGGACAGAGAGTAATATCTTTTCCTTTAGCTTATTTAAAAAAATATCAATGCTGAATGTTTTCATGACTGATAGTATAATATTTTGTAACACGTTTTATAGGGTGTTTCAGGTGGTGCTGGTGAACCTGGACAGAAGGGAGAAGTTGGCTATCCTGGACCTTATGTAAGGACTATTCTTCATCAGTAGTATATTTCCAATCCATGTTATCCATTATATGTGAAAAGCCCCATGATCTTAGAGCCATGTTCATATCTCTGTGGATTAATGAAATGTGGTGCTTATGTGGCATGGCATTACAACTTCAATATCACACAATACTCCTCAGTCCATAACATCCAAAATTATTGGTGTCTCTATCAAGAGTAACCTGAAATGGGAATGGCTGTTGGGATGCAATTTTTTTTTTTAAGACGAGACATTTGAAAGGAAAGATTGTTGTGTATACTTTCTTTACTTTTATGCTCTCACTAATTCCTACCCTTGCAGACTATGGCTTCAGGACATTTTATAATATATTGTCTGTAATTAAATAAAAATACATAATTCTTTAAAGTTTCAATTCCTGGCCGTACCAACACATCAGGATCTGTTAACATCCTCTAGTAGTTGTTCTTGGACATGAATTCCCTAGCCAGGAAGAATAAATCTTTAAACATTTTTGTTTGTAACTAGCTCTTCTAACTGTTGTTTGCAATCAAGCAGAGAAATACATTTGACTACCAATATTAGTTTAAAGGGACAGTTCTCTATAGCATTTTAATGAACTGCATCCAGCTGTTGGAATATAATGGTTTTGTGCTTTGTTTCACACAGGGTCAGAAAGGACCGAGAGGACCAGGCGTAGTAGTAAGGGCATTTCATATATCATATATGCTTCTTTTTTCTTCCTTTCTTTTTCACTTATTTACTTACTTACTTACTTACTTAAATGAATGCTTTGCTCATGATCTGTGTTCTGTTGTAGCTCTCAACACAATGTGACCTGGTCAAGAAAATTAGGGATAACTGTCGTAAGTATTGGTTTAAAGTAATAATAATAATAATAATAATAATAATAATAATAATAATAATAATAATAATACATATATATATATTAAAAATTATATATATAAACAATAATAATAATAATAACAAAATAATGATACTACTAATAATAATAATAATTTACTCAGGAAAGAAATACATTGAAATATATTACATTAAAAAACAGTGAGGATGTATTTAATATACTTCCAGTCCATATATCCACTTCAAATTTTTATTTATTTATTTATTTTTATTTATACTTAGAAATGAACATTCGTTCATAAGAAAAAAAATGTTACGCTGATTTCATTAAAATATTGTCTTAAAAAGTTTTCTTTTAGCATTCAGACATCTAACATTCAGATGTCACTATAAAATTTATATCCCAGAACAAGTGTGTGTTAATTTAAGTAAGATATATATACATACACGTTTCTGTACTTGTTTCCCCTGAAGGTACATTTGTTAGTTTACTTTTGGTTGTTCTGTATTTAATGTACTACTGATTAATATTTATTTTCGTTGTTTTTACTTTAGCTTGTTGTTATGGTAAGTTATCAGTTTTGTTATCTGTTCTATTACATGACATTTATTTAGCTAATTTAAAGATGCTTAGGACAAATCAGTAACACTTCTGCTTTCTGTCTTTTCCAGGAGCTCAAGAGTGCCCTCTTTATCCGACTGAGCTGGCCTTTGCCCTGGATGCATCAAGTGGTGTGACAAGGGTGGCTTTTAACAATATGAGGGACGCTGTACTTCGCCTGATACGAAACATTACCATCACAGAAAGCAACTGTCCACGAGGAGCACGAGTGGCCTTGACACTGTACAACAGTGAGGTGACCACTGAGATACGCTTTGCAGATGCTCTGAAAAAGCGAGTACTATTGGAACGTGTGGAAGGCTTGCAGACCCTGCAGACAAGTAAGCAGCGCAGCCTGGAGACAGCCATGAACTTTTTGACACAAAACACCTTCAAAAGGGTGCGCAGTGGCTTCCTGATGCGTAAAGTAGCTGTGTTCTTTGTGAATGGCCCTGTAAGAGTTACCCCAGAGTTCAGTAGTGCTGCACTGCGCCTCTTCGATGCTGGAATATCTTCAGTCTTCCTCCTGGCCAGTGAAAATCGTCAGCTCTCTCGTGCCTTGCTGGTGAGGAGCAGCAGACTCTAAACTAGTGACATTTTTTTCACAGCCTATATATAAAAGTTTCTTTAATCATGGAAACAAGATTATTGTTTATATTTTTAAGTTGACATGAGTGATGGTACTAAAGCATTGCAGTTTTGGTTCTAGAAGATACTGATCATTAATCAGTGGACAGAAAGAAAATTAGCACTCAGCTTAATCTATCATATGTTTCTGTTTCAGGTCAATAACACAGCACTGGCTCAGGTTATAGTCTTACCCCCACCTGGAAGTACCGAATACAACTCAGCTATCATGAAGATCATGAAATGCCACATTTGCCTAGGTAGAAGCATATTGTGTATGAAGCATGTGTGTACTGTGATTTAACTCCCAACTTTAAATTGTCCTATGTGTTATCATGTGTAAACCAACCAAGAGATTGTAACACCCTAGATGAAAGAAATTACATATATATA
>JBBJLS010000002.1:5609818-5620258 GCA_037577275.1 Bryconaethiops microstoma
CCCCCTCATAACAACACAACACTGTAACTGAACTGAGACTCACCCACACACTGACTGTACAAATACTGCTACCATTTGAAACTCAGTCCCACAACTGTGATCAAATCATAATTATGTACAAATACTGTTAAACACAATCATCACCTTTTCCTTCCCAAATTATTCATTTAGTTATTGAACCGTCCTCTTCCCTCAGAACCGCAACCCATTGGTAATGCAATAAAATATCTATAATTCAATATTAGTTTACCCTTACTTCGTTGTAAAAATTCATATGTAATATTCCTCACGCCTCTGGACTTCATTCTTTGTGTGTTTCTTGTATTCAGTCCAGTGTGTATTTTTTGTTTTTTTTTATCTCGTGTATGTTTTATTTGTGTACAGGTTAATTTGTAAGCTTAAAGCTGTATGATATTTAACAGGGTTTCTACAGGACTGATCCAAACAGTATCCCATTGTAATCATACAGTGATCTTGCTTTTAAAAAGTGATTATGAAGCCACATTCATACATCCTCCAAAACGGCATCTTTTTTTTAATTCACTGTTTTTATTTGTAAAAACCAAGATCACATGATGAAAACAATAACATATCAGTGACCACCCCCACCCCTGCCCAACCCAACCCAACCTACCCCAGCCCAGTCCACCCCAACCCAACCCCAGACACCAGTAACATGACCCAATGACTCAAGACATAAATGAAACAAAAAAAACAAAAACAAATAAAATCCATAGTATTCAAAGCATGTTATTTAGAACAAGATACAATTACACCAAGTACAACGGAAAACAAAAAAAGGAAAGATAAAGCATGTGTGTCATTGTACACGACTCGCAAGCAAGTCTGTAACCACCCCTGCACTCTTTTCCCACATTTGTATCATTGAAATTCTTGCACCATGGATCCTTGCAGTAGACAGTTCCATCATTATAACATCTTGAAAGTATAACAACCATTTTTAATAGAAACTTTATGTGGGGGTAGCCACATCTGTACAATAAGTTTTTTTGCTGCTGTTAGACCTGCAAGCCACACTTTTCGTTGTTTCTCAGAACATTCAAACTGTGCGTCTTCATTAAGCAACAATAAGCTTGGTTGTAGAGGGATATCTAGTTCTAATAATTCAGACAAAAAAAAAAAAGTTACCTCCCTCCAGAATGACTGAACTTCCTGAGAGTCCCAAACCATATGTTTAAAAGTGCCTGGAATACCTTTATTGCATAAACTACAATTCAAGCTGGTTGTTTGCTTGGCATGAAACCTATCAATGGGTGTCCAGTATGCCCTATGACAGAACTTGAATTCAATCAATTGGCGATTTGGGTTCTTTGATGCACTGAAAACATTTTCCCATATCCCTTCCCAGTCTAAAGAGTCTGTTGCTAAGTCTCTTTCCCATTTAGTCTGTATTTGAATGTTAGAGTAGTTTGATTCTGAAAGCCATTGATATGAAAAGGTGACAAATCCTCTAAAGGGGATTTTTAATAACTGGGTGGACTTGCATGTTTGACTCCCATGGTACTCCATAGGAACGTGACGCTGACCGCAATTGAAGATAGATAAAAAATGATGTGGAGTTCTGGATCTTGAGCTGTTTGCGGACCTGATTGGTCATCCAGGGCTTCTGGTTGGGAAACACTTGGATGCGTTTGTTCACTGTAACTATTGTAACTGTAATTCATTTGATCACTCTTCCTAACATTCTGGAGTATATACAAATTACCATCAAAAAACTGGAGCAGCAAACTGTCATTCTTAATTTTTGGCCATGACTGTATAACGGTAGGAAGATTTCAAATAGATCTTTAACATGTATTTTAGCAATAGCGCTATATTTCGTTACTAAAATACTTCAAAAGGATCATTTACATTTTATGTAGTATAAAGTAGGCCAAATCAAACATCTTAGCAGCGTGGCAGCCTGAGGAAAGGAGATTAAACAGGGGATATCCAAAGTGCTGTGGGTCATCAGTGATTTTTCTTATATCCTGGTTCTGGGAATGTACAGATCAAGCAGAATGATTAGGTTCAGTGGTGTTTTTAAGGATCTTTTGTATTGGCAGTGCTGCAAAAGATTATGGCGGAGATGGTGTTGATGCGCTGGTAATGTGTGAACAATGTGTAGACCTCAACCAGCAGCTCCTGAGGCAAGTCAGCTCCACGTCCTCTGCTGGGTTTTCATTATAATGGAGTTGATGTTCCACCTCAGGTCTCTGTAGATGGTAGCTCCCGGGAACCTGAAGGATTCCATGGCCATTATAATCTTCAAGGGGGTCCACCTGAAGTTCACCATCATCGTGGCTCCAAGTCGTTGTGACTGTTCCATACAACCAACTGTTTGACTGCTCAACTGCAGACAGACTCATTACCTTCTTGTGACTCGCAAACCTCAGGATTCTGACAGAAAGAGCTTGGGGGAAGGCACACATCTTTGTGAGAACTTGATGCAAAATTTCCCAGCCACACCTGTTTCCCGTCTGTGAAGAAGCTGGTGGTCCACTGGCAGGAGGAGGTGGGCATTGAGCTGGAAGTTTACTGTGCAGAAGTTATTTGATGATGGTGGAGAAGGCAGGGTATAAGATTCTTGCATGAGTCATTGGCTGGTCAAGACGTTGAAGGCCAGTGAAGTACCTGCATCATCCACAGATGATCAAGGTATTGTTGTGGAGCACTTGAAGGAGGAGCTCCTGTGATCTGTATGAACACATCTCATACCTTCAAAGAGAAGGATGAAACAAAATCTAGACATGGCACCTTATTGACCTGTCTCTGGAAGCGTCCATGTACATTCTCTTCACAGATCTTCAGTGTCGGCTAGAAGCCTGTGTAGCAGTCAGAAGTTGGTAGAGGGGTGTTGTTGTTTGTGCTGTGGTTTGCATGGGATGACAGTTGGAGCTGAAAAAGTGTGTGATGCTGAGCTTCTCAAACCTGTTGTAGTATGTATTAGGCTCATTAAGCATTGTCTGAGGGGAAAGCTTCTTGAAGCTGGTGATTTCTTTCAGGCTTTTACACATGACTTACTGAGGCTACTGAGTCTGGCAGAGGAACAATCAACATTTTGCACAATTGCACCTAAAGAAAGGATACTTAAATGAATAGGAAAAAGTCATGGAATTACTCATGGGAAACTTGAGCGCAAGCAAAAACTGTTTGTCCTGTCATTGTGCATCGAATCTATGTATATATTTTTCAATTGTTTTCAATTTAACATGCAGTAAGTGTCAGAAAAGTGTACCACTTTGTGCACCTGCTGCCATTTTACTCTAAGTTAGACTGCTAGTGGCACCACTGAGGTACCCTTGGGCAAGATACTGTCTCAACACACTGTCCCCCGGGCATCGCAGTGGTTAAATGCAGAGAAAGAATTTTACACTGTGCACAGTGTGCTGTGCTTTGGGGTATTCACATGTGACTATAAGGGGCCAGTTTACTTTAAACCCAACCAGTGTGTACAACTGTGCAACTGCTCTCTATGCTGTCTGTCTGTCATTAATTATCTATCTATCTGTCATTAATTATCTATCTGTCATTAATAATCTATCTGTCATTAATTGTCTGTCTGTCTGTCATTAATTGTCTGTCTGTCTTTCTATCTGTCATTAATTGTCTGTCTGTCTTTCTATCTATGTCACTAATTGTCTGTCTGTCTATCTATGTCATTAATTATCTATCTGTCATTAATTATCTGTCTATCTATCTATCTATATATCTATCTGTCATTAATTATCTATCTATCTATCTATCTATCTATCTATCTATCTATCTCTGTCATTAATTATCTATCTATCTGTCATTAATTATCTATCTGTCATTAATCATCTATCTATCTGTCATTAATTATCTATCTGTCATTAATTATCTATCTATCTATCTATCTATCTTTCTATCTATCTGTCATTAATTATCTATCTGTCATTAATGATCTATCTATCTTGCTGTCTGTCTGTTATTAATTATCTATCTATCTGTCTGTCAATAATTATCTATCTATCTATCTATCTATCTATCTATCTATCTATTTATCTATCTATCTATCTATCTAATTATCTAATTTAATAGGCGTGGTCTCTGTAGGACCTGTCTCCCTTTAGTAATTCCCTTGCTGCAGTCATGGTGTAGTTTAACCCTTAAAGGGTTCCTCCTCCTCCTCTGCTCCTTTAAGAACAGGAGTGAGGGTTCTCTCTGCGTCACGTGACCCGTCGCTGGACGAGAAGGATCGAGGACCGAGCGCTTCTAACCCCCGCACTGGAGCAGAAACTGCAGGAAAGACCGTTCTCGTCTCTGCTGTCTTTTTCCATCTCTGCTCGGCCCTCGCTGCAGGCGACAGCAGCACTGAGCAGCGTGTTTAGGGAGAGTGTAGTGTGTGTGGCGGAGCGTGTAGAGGAGTGAAGGGCAGACTCATTAACGGTGGAGGGTCGACCGGCCGGTCCTTCAGGACACCGCGTCATTACGCACAGTGTCGGCTCACTGTGTGTGTGTGTGTGTGTGTGTTTTATTTTCTTGAACTGAACCAGCTTTGTGATTCTATATTTCCAGACTTCTGTGCTCCTGATCAGATATGTGACACTGAGTCTGCAATTACAAGAGGCAGAAGGGCCTCCACCACTGATCTGGATATTGACATGGCTTTCATCCTTGACAGCTCTGAAAGCACTTGGCCTAGTGTCTTCACTGAGATGAAACAGTATGTTGCACACATGGTGAATCAACTGGAAATCTCAACAGATCCAGCCTCAACCACGCATCATGCCAGAGTTGCATTGGTCCAGCATGCACCATATGAGTATCTGCATAATAGTACAGGCATTCCTATCAGCATTGGTTTTGGCCTGACTGACCATAAGTCAGCACAGGATATCCAAAACTTCCTACAGGACAAGATACATCAACTGGAAGGTGGTCGTGCTCTTGCCGCTGCCTTGGAGAGCACTGTTGAGCAAGTGTTTGAGAAGGCACCATATCCCCGCCACCTGAAGGTGTTGATTTTGTTGGTGACTGGAGCAGTGGAAATGGATGAGGAGAGGCTTGTGAAGGCTGCCACTGAAATTAAATGTAATGGTTACTTTATTGTGGTGATAAGGATCGGTAAGGAGATAAGTGCTGGAGATGCCCGTGTCCTGGCCCAAGTGGCTAGTGAGCCTTCAGATGTGTTTTACAAGAATGCAGATGGACCATCAGGCTTCTATGGCAGTCACCTTCAGACATTTGCACAGCTGCTGCCCAAGTACCTTAGCTGTAAGTGGTGCACAGCATGTCTCTTTAAAGTCACAGGGAATGTCGTGTAAAACATTAAACTATTCATGTGATACTAAACTTGAATAAAAAATAAGACTGAATTATTGTCATTTTGAAAATCGAAAATATCTGAATTTTCTAATTAGCATGCTGTAACTGAGAACACTCTTTGTGTGGCCCAGTTTTCTAATGAGCATAGTTTGATTGATGCCTCTTGCTCCAAGTTTCTATTCCTTATAAGTTTCTCAAGACAGGTTTACAGCAAAGGGGAGCAAATCTGGTAAAGTTTATCTAAAAAGTTATTAATCAGCCTGCTTTACATTGGATATATACATATGCAAGACCAACATTAGCCTAATTATAAAGCAATCAGAAATGTACTTTTCCTGGGGCTTTAATACTTTTCCTTGGATTAATCAGATTTTATATTTTGAGTATATATCATAATTTTGCCATTTTTTCTGTTTGTGCACATCATACTGCAGTGGAGAATGCCTTCTACATGTCCCCTAATGTCTCAAGGAACTGCCAGGCGTTTCAAAGTGACCAACCAGGCAAAATCTCTTTCAAATCACAACACACACATGAGTAAGTTTTCTGATAATTCATGAATTATCTGCATGTGGCATATTTGTATTTTTGTTGTTTTATAATACACACACACACACACACACACATGTTTTTTTCAACATATATAAACATATGTTTTTTATTTTATTCTAGGAAAAGCCATAAATACCATCAACAGCAAGAGGTCAAAGAAACACCTAATGGTATGGAGATTTTTTCATTGTTCATGTAATGCACTTTATGTCCAAAGGTATTTTGACATACTTTCTAATTAATGAATTCAACTACCTTAATATGCACCCATCACTGTCAAGTATTAACTTAAAACTCCAGAGCTGCTAAAACACAGATCCACCCAGGTGTATCAGATGCTAAAAACAAGCAGTGGAAAATAACTGTTGAAAAAGTAAATGCAATAAGAATAAATGAAGATCTGTGGATGAACTAAATAAAGATCAAGCATATCAGGCACACAGTACAGAATCCGAATCAAAAACAGAAAACCTTATTGATCCTGCAGGAAACTGCTTATGTTACAACTGCAAAGACACAGAGACACAGAGTCAACAGAAACATAAAATATAGTCTAAATAAATCCAATAAAAAATACTCAATATGAAAATACACTGATATATACACAAATGCCAGGGTATAAATACTATAGATAAGTAACTTACAGTTAAGGGAATTACTAGTAACACAACAGGTGGTTAGGAGTCTGTTATAGCATGAATAAGAGTTAAGTAGTTTATAAGTAATATTGGCATAAGTAGTGATATTTCACATGGTAAGACTATTGTACATAATAAGAAATTGTACATAATGAAATCATGTAGCACCCAAGAAGAAAACTCTACATAATATTGCACACAAAGGTATTTGTAGTCCTGAAAAATCCTGAAAAATCTCCACATCCACTTCCCTAATGGACAGGGGAGTGACAGAAGACCTGGATCTTCTTAGGACCATCACTAGTTCTTTGGTCCTAATGATGCTGAGCTGCAGCTGATTCAGCCCACGCCAGTCAACAAAACTGTCCACAGAACTGTTCTCTGAGGAGCTCCAGTACTACATACCACTGTGTCAGACACACATCCTCTGTAGCCACACATCTGTATCCTCTGTGGCCTTTCAGTCAAGTAGTCTATAATCCACAAGACTAAAGGAGCATGAACCTGCATAGCAGACAGCTTGCTCCTCAACTGTGCTGGCTGAGCATGACCCTCAAAGAGCATGATCCTCAGAGATCCATCTGGCTTGTCTAGGTGGCTGTTGTCTAGGTGCCCTGGAAGGCAAACTGAAGGGGATTTTGTGCTGGCCTAACCAAGGGGAGAAGGGTGTCTCTGAGACATTTACATTTACATTTACGGCATTTAGCAGACGCTTTTATCCAAAGCGACTTCCATTCCATTCCCTAACTACAGGGGGCAGTCTCCCTGGAGCAACTGGGGGTTAAGGGTCTTGCTCAGTAACCCAGTGGTGGTGGTATGCTGAAGGTAGGATTCGAACCCATGACCTCTTGATCCAGAGGCAAGTATCCTACCCACTAGGCCGCCACCAGAGAAAGAGAAACAACAACTCCAGGGTGCAATGTTAGCTGAACGAGAGCTGTTGTTGCAACAGGGAAAGCTAGCATTTCTTCGTTTGTCGCCTCTGAATAGTTTATTTTACTTAAACATTTTCTAATATACTTTCCCATTTCAACTAATTAAACCACATGCTGCTTAGTTCTGCCACTACACTGAGTGAATGAGTTATTGGGCTACAGATCAGGCCAGGAGGTTTTACTCAACTATTTAATCTGTCAGACTCTGAGTGATTAGCTTTAACAACCCAAGAACACTATCCAATCATATGGATAGTGTTCTTTAGAAAATCTGTCTTCTGTTTAGGTCTTCAGGCTTCTTAAGGGCTTTTTCATCATACATCTGATAATCTACATCCATCTTATTTGCCATCCTTATCCACCCCCACCAACTGTTCTACGCATAATTATAATTTCTATTGAATTGGTTCTCCTTGTAATATGTTCAGAATGAGAGCTTCCATTTGGTTATTCATTATTATATGACCATGCATAATATTTCTTCTTGTTGAATACTTGCATTAGACACAAGGTCTATTAGGACAGAATTAGTGATGTATGTTTCTATGTTATTCTAGTACAGAATGAAGAACTGTAGAAATTCTAAACGAATAGAATAAAATTGTGTTCATTGCATTTTATTATGTAGAAAACTGGGATAAAAAAAAGAAAAGTTGCATGACCAGTGGTGCAAATGAAATATTGTTTGTGTTTGTATGTGTGTGTGTGTGTGTGTGTGTGTGTGTGTGTGTGTGTGTGTGTGTGTGTGCGTGCGTGTGTTTGTCCAGATCCAAATGTTGGAGACCTCCACGTGGTCAACGTCACATCCACAGGCTTCACTTTGTACTGGGTCAGTGATGAGCCAGAAGCCACCAATGAGGTCACTGTGACTCACCTACGGGATCATAGCATGGTGTTGAAAAAGAACATAACAGACCACCATTTGACTGTCCATCAACTGGAAACTGCCCAAACCTATCATGTAACTGTCACTGGTCGCAACCTTAAGGGACAGGTTACCAGGACCTACAAAGGCATCATCGCCACAAGTAATGTTTCTATGTTATTCACTAAATCTTTGCTAAAAATACCCTCAAAATTATTTGCGAACAAATAAATGTTCACCGTTTGAGTACCTTTATTAGCCAGAAAATTACATATTTTTTATTCATCGCTCAATAAAAAGCCACCTATCCATCCATTTTCTGTGACTCTACATCACCACACAGCCTGTTAATAGGATGTCATACACAGACTGTTACATATTCTTCCCATGTTATAAAGAAAACTAGTTTTTTTGACATTTTCGTTTATAGTTGTTCACTCAACAACTTCCCAGTGCCTGTGGTCTGCATATGTATACAGTATTGTACAAAAGTCTGCAGAAATAATATTTAAAAACTGTTTAGATGAGCAGCATGAGTTTTCGCATTGTTATTACAAAATCTACTAAATAAAACTAAAAGTAAATTGAGATTTTATGTACAGTATATTAATCTGTTCCTTATGGAAGCCCACTATTACCTGGTTTGACTCAATCAGTAATTTAAATCAGGTGTGCTGCTGATGGAATTTCACAAATCCAAGCAATGGCTAGAGGCAACAAGGAGAAATCTGGAACTAAACATGTGTTCACAAATATCAACTACTTTTTTACAAACAAAACAAATATTGACAATTACTTTGTTGTTTGCATTTATTTTAGCTTTAAAAATAGCTTTAAACAATTTACATAAGTGCCTTTTGCACAGAACTATAGGCAGATTTTTTCTGAGAACCAAACTAATAATTGTTCTCTGAAATCCCTGCAGGAAGGTAACTGCAGATCTCCTCCGCATTTTTTTTTTTTGCTTTTGTGATGTCAGGGCCTTGTCCGCCACGCCCCCATGTCCTCCTGCTGGGTTGCTAAGCACTGCACCCAAACATAAACAACCCAGCAGGAGGACGAGTGGGCGTGGCAGACAAGGCCCTGACTTCACAGTTTTTTTCGTGGCAATATATGAATTATCATACATTTAGGTGCTAAATTATTAAGAAAAATATAATTCACTATTTTTGTAACATAAATATTAATGTAAATTTAGCCACATTTCCATATGAAAAATAACTATAATTTCTTTGGTACTGTGGAGAGAAACACAAAGAAAGCGCATTTTGGGATGGTAAAATGGCGCTGTACTCCGAGGCCGAAGGTTTGAAAGGAGCCAATCTGAGAACGCTATTTATTTCTCCTTGCTGCAGATTGGCTGCTGCCCTTTGACGCAGAGGCAGTCCAGAATTTTCCCCATGGTGGTCTTGAGAGTTCCCGTGTTTTTCTTAAAGCCCTGTATTTTTATTACTGTAAATTAAATGAATTTGTTACTGTATTTACCCTACTTATACCAAAGAAAACTCCCCTGCATGCATTACAGTACCGTCTATACAGGGGTAATTCAGGGATTGACATAAATGGTAAGCAAGTACAAATTGGCACATGTGGTACGCAAATGCGTGGCGGTTTTTAGTATCACAGCGCAAATGCCTACCTAACGTACCTAATTTGAGTAACATCATACTGTGTGCCCCGCCCGCCCCTCGACTTCACGGTCGAGACACAGACCTCTGCGCAGGACTTCACAATGCTTTACAAAGCAGGTAGCAGCTAATATTAGCACCCCCCCCCCTTCGCCGAACCAAGCCACGATCGAGGCACAGAGAAATGTTTTAATTTTGGTGCATACAAATTGATTCATGTAGGTACTCATTAGAGTAATACAGCAAAAAAATATGCCAACCCCTGGTAATATCGGTATTTTACTTTTTAGCACGGCGGGAGTTCAGTTTAAACTGTACAGTACAGTTACGGGTTTACCATTACATTTTCTTTAAGGGTAATGTATTAAGCAGAGTTTAAAATTAAATGAAAGTGTTTTGGGAGCATATTTGGGGGCATATTTTGGGTTTACACCATTAAAAAAAGCATTTGTAGGCTTTTTTTTTTACCACATCGCAAGGCGTTTTTTCACTATACACAGGTGCTCTTGGGACACAACCCTGCGAAAAGCGGG
>JBBJLS010000002.1:5620358-5641869 GCA_037577275.1 Bryconaethiops microstoma
TATATATATGGGCTGGGCACATAACGCGTTAACGCATTGTTTACTTAATGCCGACAATTATCCCGCATTAATACAGGGTTTTTTTTAAACCTTTTGTTGCAGCACTCTATGTGTCAGCTGGTTTTCGCGGGGGTCAGGCGTCCCATTACTCTTGTCCATATTATATGGACACAAGTATTGGGAAACCTGACCATTACACCAGCAGGGACACTGCCTTCAGACGTATAGACTTTCATATGGAGTTGGCCCCCCTTTGCATCTGCTATATTGGTTCTGACCCCCATGCGCTGGAATCTGAGAGTAACTTGTTTTTCTGTAACAGACTAGATAAAACATGAATGCCCTGCAGTGGCAAATAGCTTTGGTTTTATATTTGATTTGATTATATTAATGTTTAGATTGCGTTTTACAGAAATATTTGAACTGCAGCTGTGTAACCTGTTAAAGGGAACACTGTTAAGCACATTATTTGTTTAAAGTATTTGCAAACCAAATGTTATTGCATTTTGTTCATATAGCAGTACTACAAAAATAAAAGCACTCAATTATTAAATTTTCTGGCATTGGTATTTAAAACCATGTGATTAATCGCAATTACAAATTTTGTTGCCCAGCAATGTATATATATAAAACTTAAAATGATGTAAGATAATGAACATTCATTTCTATGATACTAAATTTTTTCTAGAATATCAAGTGGGATAAAATTTTTGATTGAGGATAATACTGATATTTCACTCTGTTTGAACAGAAGCAGCAGATCTCAAATATGTTCCTGAGGGTGAAGTGACAGGAGTAATGTCAACTGCACCACTGAGTAAACCAGAAATTGGTGAGTAAATTGGACCCCCTTTTTGTTCAATCAAACTATTTAGTCAGCAGCCTGGCTTTATAGGATGTGTTAGGACAGCGATACATGCCAAACATTAAATTAGTTTATGGTTTCAGATACATGGCTGCTTCTTCGAATCATCAAAAGCCGGTTGTACACAGTATGGAATATATCATATTAGGTAAAAATATTTAATCTGTAGCAGAGAAATGTAGATAGTGCTACTTTAACACTTAAACATAGAATTTCAAAATGTAGATAACTGAAAAATAGACTAGATTGTTTTTCAGTTCAACATTTCATTTAATGCATGTCAGAAAACCAGTTATCATCATTTAAGTTCAATTTCATTTAGTTACATATTTACTGCTTTTTTTTGGACAAGTTGTAGTTCTATTTCTATAAGTTAGGGTCTGGAAATACTAAACTAGTCAGTTAGTGAGCTGCAAACATTAAACCTATTAGACTTCATGATGCTCCATTTTATTTGCTTGTTTACTTGATTATTGAACATTAATTTCTAACCAAACAGTTAGTTTCTGCCAAAGAAAAACGTAGTAGTTCACAGGACAAATGTTTTTGTTAACAATTCATTTTCCGGTTTTATACTATAAATTTATCTAATACTAAACTGCAGGAAGTGAAATCCCTGTAAACATTCTAATGAGTTTCCCACCATAGTGTATGAAGGACCTCTGACCTACTGAGAATTACCAGCTGTGTCCCCTTCTGGGTTAGAAACATTAGGCATAGCGAAGCAGTGATATCATTCTGTGCATGGACCAGAAATACAATACCTTTGACTTTACTTTAACATAACCTAGAGTGAATTTTTCACATAAATCATGCTAACCAATCTAACACTTTAACTACTAACGTATCATAGCACCTAAAACAGAGCGAATCTACAAAGATTACAGGTCTTGGTAACCCCACAGAAAATGAGAAAGAATGAAGTCAAATTTGTTTCAGATGGTGGGTGTGTTGCATGTTGTACGCTGTAGCAGAAACTTTTTGTTTTGCATTTCAAATGCCTCTTTCAGCATACTGACATACCTCAAACATATACAGATGTTCCAGTGTTATGTCTGAGCATGTAGTGCTGGAAGCCTAATTGAACGAATAGCTTTATTGTGTTATAATAGATCTGAACTAACTGTATTCATTGGCAGATATTAATATTTGGGACAGGATTCAAACAGTGGGTCAGAGTTCAGTCAAACAAATCATAAAGCATAGCTACAGTTGAGACAATATAATGAAATTTTTTCTTACTCAGTGTTGCTTAATGAATAGCTGTTGTAACAAATGTTCAAAGTATTAATGAAACATAGAGTTTGACTGAATAACCCCATTTTTTGAACGTAATTTCAAAAAAAGCTTTCCAGCTCATTCAAATGCTTAGCTGCAGCAATATGCTTACAGGCTCTTAAAGACTCCAAACCATCACTAACTCTCTTACCTTTTTACAATTCACCACCTTCTTTTTTTGCATGTTGTGGCAAATGACTTTGCAGACCCATGTTCACATGACTTTGACATCGGACTGCCATGCAAAGACTTTGAGGCTAAATGGTACTTTGAGAAAAAGAATGGATTCTGTACCCAGTTCTGGTATGGAGGTTGTGGAGGCAATGAAAATAGGTTTGACACCGAGGCGCAGTGTCTCAAACGCTGCTTGAATACAGGTAGGTCTTTTTTTGGCCCACTATCCCAAGTAGGGGAGTGTGGAGTTGTTTGACACAATTTTCTGGGTCTAGAGAAAGTGCAGTCCCTCACTTATGGGTGCATTCAAATCCTCACAGAAATGTTCTTGGACACTGTGTATACATAACATAAACTCCTCCTTAAGAACTAAGTGTCTGCAGTCCACAGTCCATAGAAGAAGGCCGTCATATAATGACTGAGGGAAAAGCACTAATTGGTGCTTAGTCTAGTAAAACATTTGGAATGTTTGTATAAAATGTTTTTTAATGGACATGAAGGCTATTGAATGTTTGTGTTTAAAATGGTCTAATTATTTGAAATTTTTTTATTATGTAAATTTTTTGGGGGGATGGGGTGCTGATTGTTGGGGCAAGATGGTAGAGATGCTCAGTGTGACTTTAGTCAGAAATGAATTTAAATGTCATTCAAAACTAAGTCTTGTTGAATGTCTTGTTTTCCCTGTTTTCATTTCCTGAAAGCTTGGGTTATCCTGACATATGGTACACTGGTGATTATACAGTAGGAAATGAAAACGGTTCCTAAATATTTAAAAATAATCGATAATGTTTTCTTCTGACACCAACAGTGCTTGAGCCACAGGCGCTGCAGAATACAGACAAAGTTAAATTAGACGTTAATGCTGCTCCAGGTAAGTCTCCCAGGGAAACCCCCTAATACTGACACAGTTTATCAGCAAACTTTAGAAATGTCACAAAACAGATCCATGTGTTCCCACACCTGTGACAAGCTGTCATTGTGAAAAGCTGTCATTGGATCTTCTTTTTAAAAAAGCCTTCAAAGACTATTAATGAGGCATAAATATTTTTGAAACATTTACCGAAGTGTTGCATGGGCACATTAAAAACTACCTCACCAATGACCTAAATAATGTTCTTTGCAACAACCTGTCAGCATTTAGTTTACAGACAGAGGGGGTGTGGCGAGGGTTGCATTTATGGCTAGTTCTCCCCATAGATCTGATTTTGAATACCAGATGCTTTCAGTTTTCGAATGCTGTTTGAATGCTGGTATTGGTGAAGGCATTGAGGAAAAAATAACAGGGTCAGTTCAACCTATGGGATAGCATGTCTTACATTTTCATGAGAAACCTAATTTTCAAACATAACTCATGCAACCATGCAACAGTTTTTTAGTTTAGTTTTAATTGGTTTATCCCATTAGGCAGTCTAATATTGCCTGCTTACAAAATGATTAATTTGAGCTGAATTATTAACTAAGTATAAATTAATACATTAAATGAATTTGTTTCATGTAACACATTTATACGACTTATTGAAGCATCATTTTTTATGTTTGACTGTGAAGTTTTATCTTTAAAACAGTCTGTTTTCAATATAATATTTATAAAATTTAGATTTCTGAAAATATAATACAAAGTGTATCCTATGAAATGACACAATAGTGATATTTGTATAGTGCCTAAAACAGTAATCTTGCAGTCATGTAGTGTCTAGAGCAGCCCTTCTATAAGTGTCCATGGAAAATGAAAAGCTTAATTGTTGCAAAACTAAACAAACAGCAAGCTCTCTGTGTCCCACCACAGGCCACTCAAATTCTTTGGTTGCTTCTGTGAAGAATTAAAGCCAACTGAAATCTTTTTTACAGCAAATGAATTATCATGTCTGAATTTTTTGTTGTTTATTTTTTATTTTTACATTTTCATAATTTTTCTTGTTAGATTTACATGTCTTCTTAAGCCATAAATGTTTACTGTCTATATGTACTAAAGCAGGGTTGTCAAATCTTGTTGGCTGCAAGTTTTTGTTCAAATAAGTAGGAATACACCCGATTCCATTTTAATCAGTTGATCTCAGTCTTTAACAATTAGTCATGTGTGCCTATTTAATGAGTTAAGACTGGACAGTCATGTCTTACAAGCACTGGTCTTATTTGAGTGTTTGTCCTTTGTGGCATTTACTTACTACTCCTATCATTATTTTTTAAGGTTTGGACATTTGTAAACTGCCCAAAGAGGAAGGCACCTGTGCCAAGTTTGTATTGAAATGGTTCTACGACTCCATTAGCAACAGCTGCACCCGCTTCTGGTATGGAGGCTGTGGTGGTAATCTGAATCGCTTTGACACACAAGAGGAGTGTGAGAAGGAATGTGGAAAAGGAGGTGAGCATACTTGCAACTGCTAATTATATCAATGAGCACAATTTTTTTTTTTTAAACATTATAACAAACCGTGTATGCTTTAATGTGTATAAGCTTTACAACTCTGTATAAGCTTTACATCTCGTAATGGACTACAACTATCTGTAAGACTTTAATATCTAAATGAAACATACAGATTTCTGTCTTTACAACCATTTTTTTTTTATTATTTCAAATAATTAAAATGCATTATTATTATGGTTAATTTATTATTTCATTAATTCTATTTAGCTATTCTATTCCATTTTGTGCTTATTTGTTCTTTTCAGTAAAATTTTTTTACAAGGTAAAATATTATTCATAATTATTTCCATAGTACGTGGTATAAAAATGAAGGAAAGTGCTCCACCTGGCAACAGTGCTTAGGTCACTGCTGTTTGAGTGTATGAGTCATGAGCAGTGGAGAAAAGCAGAAAAATTGTGTTTTTTAACCATTATCTTAAAAATGGGAGAGCAATCATAGTTTTAAACTTCTATAAAGCATTTTAAACCAGAGCATGAGCGAAACCTTACCAGAGCTTAAAGCGTGAGACATGTCATGCTTAAAAATAACTCAGATGAGGACAAGCTGTGTCTCAACCCAACATCAGCCCAAAAATCAACTAAATAGATAAAAACTAAATAAATAATAACTGCATGTTCATTTTTTTGTGTACTGTATTGCTCTTTCTCAATTTTTACATTATTTTGTTTTTTGCTTTTTCATCAGCACACATTAAACAAGCACCTGTCATTGCTGCAGTGAGAACATAGAAGTACACTGATGAAGATTTAATATTCACCTCTGCTAAGACTTGGAGGGAAAAAAGCACCAAAAAACCAAGATGCCTGCACTGGATTCTGCCAAAGGAAAACCTTTGAAATAATACTTTTCCACAAGAAGAGAGAAAAGACCAAATAGATTGCTGCATGATATTTTTAACTGGTGCTACATAGTGTTTTTTCTATGTTTTTGTTTTCAGAGTTATTTCCAGTGTCTAAAGAGTTCAATTCCAGAACAAATAGATGTTTGTTTCTTTGTTTTGTTCTCTACGGGAATTTGCAGTTTTATAAAAATGTGTATGAATGTGATGAAAACATATCAATAAATCTGTTTTGTCATAGAGCAGGATGTTCAGTCTAGTGTTCAGTCCATATAGTACATTTAACACAAAAAGGCACTCCAGATACCCTCTTTGTTCTTCCACTTCTTGTTTGCAAGAATCTCTTTTCTGTTGCTCACAAAAGATCAACATGTTTTTCATTTCAAGAATCTGCACTGCTGTTTACACGTCTAACTGAATCTGGCAAAGTTAAAACACCTAAATTATCATGACTGTCATCTATTTTGCCAGTGAAGATAAGTCACTCCTTTAAAAAATGCACTTCTGGAACCACTGGCTCAAAGCAGACATATGCTGCTAAAAATATTTTAACCCTAACCATAATGCTGTTAAGAATCAGTTCTAGGTTGATTCACCAGACTTTTATAAGCACTAGATAATACTGATTCTATCAGAATATATTATATAAGAACAAGTGGAACATGTGAGGGTACTGGGGTGTTTTTCAACTTTGTGTTTTCATTAGGAGATGGAAAGACAGGAATAAAATAGTCTTTATATTAAACTTTGTCTTAAGGTGTTGTTAATCTGACTCTTATGTGCAGTGGAACAACTTTTTCATCCCTACACCTCCCTCTTCTCTTAGCATGACTGCAGGGTCTATGAAATCTGTGCTAGCTTCCCTCAGAATAGATGCGAGTGATTTTTGCCAATACAATTATTTCTTAGGCTGTTTGAAAGCTATGGAACAAATGTGTTCTCTGATTGGTGTTGAGCTAAGCTATTTTGGACAAACGCAATGAGTCATTTTGAGTGGAATGTCCTTTTATGGCTCTGGAGATCACTGACCAAAAAAAAGAGGCAGAGTTTTATAGCCAGGATGAAGCAATAAAGAAAAAAAACTTTATTTAGTATGAACTGAGGTTTGGATTTCACACTGCTCATCTTCAACCCTAACATAAGTATTTCCATGACTGAAGAAGTTTTGCAGACTTTGTAAATCTGAATAAATTGTAACCAAATTTGGTCAGATTGTGGCTACAGTGAGGGTGGGGGACATTTTGAGGAGGAGGGAAGATTTGCTGTCTTCCTTTTCAGCCGAGCCAAGCCCACAACATACATTTCCTCTCTCTTCCACAAAATCCCACGCTTTTCACTGCACTGGAAATGAAAGCACAAAACAAGTAGGAGTGGGTGAGGAGTGAGGAGGGGTCTAAGCACAAGTCTGTTCACCTCTCTTGAGTCAAGCACTATAGCAACAGAAGTCAAAAAACACCAAGACACATTTTATATTAACTTTGAGAGCCCTCTGAGAATTTTTTGTGAACTTAGAGAACAGGAACCTTCTATCAACTGAATGTTTACAAGAAGGATACATTTCATTTTGTAAGAAGCACTAAATCTACAGACACAGATCAAGCCAGTCTTGTAAAACCCAGCAAGGAAACCCACCTATCTGAGTAATGTTTACAAATATATTGCAATATATTCTGTTCACATTTTAGAATATAGTGAGGACATGTAATAATTTTCATTTCCAGAGAGACAGTTCTCAGTACAGAGACAGTTCTCATATATATAAATGCAAATTATGTAAATAACATTTCTACTGATTTCAGCTGGTGTAAGGTTGAAATATCTCTTGTTAAACATAAACCTTTTGATTAAATGGACTTGGCTTATGCTTAATTCAGCTAGGTATAGTAAATAAGCTTGAAGAGCTGTGTTTATTTGCCAGAACTGGTTTTTTAACAGCTGTCTGTGTTTGAAAATATATTGTACAAATGTTCAGAGTGCTGAAAATCCTGTCAAATTACAAATGATAGAGAGAGGGGGCTCCCACACCACCAAACACACAGACCATGTCATCAGGGCCGGAACCAAAAATTTCCCCTGAATTTTGTACCTATTGTGGTCCACAACAATCAGTCAGACACAATCCATCAGTGTACCATCCGTGTGCCCCCCTGAAATATGTGTACCTACTGTACTATTCACTCAAACCATTACATAAAAAGTTTCTCAGTGTACCTTTACATTCAGGTGACAAAAGACTGTACAGTTTATACCATTCCATACCATTCCATTAATGCATGGAACTTCCAGCTTATTTGATTTGATACTAACTATAAAGTTCATAAAAGTATCCAAATATTACACCTTTTATAGTAATGTTCAGGGAGGGGTAATAGTTCTTCAGCTGTGATAGGGCATCAGGCGCAATTCGAAGATCAGGCATTCGAAGATCAGGCATTACACGAGATGGAACATCAGGCCCTAATAAAGGGATGCAATTTGGTCATCTTCCTAAGGAGGATGCCATTATCTAAACTCGCAAGCTAACGGGTACTTGCTATAGAACATATAATATAAGCATTTAGATTAAATAAGGAGCTACTTGTTGACAAGTAGCGCAAAAGCAGACAGTAAATAATTAGCTAGCTAGCCAGTGAATTGCTTTCTTAGGTTTGAAGTTCAGTGAAAATAAGAGTAACTCTGTAACAGTAATTACATTTTACTTTAGCCAATGTTATTAATTACAATAGTTAAATTGAATACCTTCTTGGAAGTAAATGCAAAATAAAAGGTACTGTTTATAGGAGAAAATATACTCTAACAAGAGTGTTTTTAATTTGGTAGTTTTGATGAAATTTAAGTAGATACCTCTTAGACATAACAAGGCACAGATGGCATGTCAGTTTTATGTCTTTCTACTTTTATAGGCTTGCAAAACAAGCAGTGCTTGAATGCATACCATGCTGGCTTCACCAAGTCAGAGTTTCCTCTGAGTAAATTTATCACAGGCCAACATCAACGGTAAGCATTAACAACACCCAGAAAAAAATTCCCTTGGTACACACACAAACACTGAACCACTGACTACTGACTTTCTGTTTTAATAACATTCTGTTGGTTCTTTGCTGACACATAGACAGAATTTTACTTAAAGGGAAATTCAACAGAGGAACACAAAATAGTCAAAGGAAGTCACTCATAATTTGTATAAAATTTGTTCCAAGCATGTCTTCACTGAAGCTCGGTGTTCCAAATTTATGTAAGATAACACAGGAATATTTTGGTGCTCCTCCATTTGGTGCAGCCACACTTTTATCAAAGACCATGATCCTCAGGGATCCCCCTGGCTTGTCTAAGTGGGTGGAGGCAGTGCATTGGCCTGCAGTCTGATGGGACACTGGGGCATACCAGATGTTTTCCATAGCAAAGGCACTTTCTTGCTACTGAGGCACAAGTAGAAGATCCTCAGCAGTACTCATCTAGCTGGCGGACGAAGAACTTTAGAATCTGTGGGTTTATACCATCTGGGTGCAGCACCTTGGCAGGATGGAGTCTGTGTAGTTCTCTCCTCACTTGGACCTATTGTTGAACCTTTTAAAAACAGGTCAAACTCATTGGCGCTCCCTACATTTCCATCAGTTCCCTGGCTGCTAAACTTGAAGCCCATGATTGTCTTCTTGCCCCTCCAGACGTCTCTGTTGTTGTTCTGCTGCAGCTATCTTTTTCCTGTAGCTGTCCATTCCCTTCTTTAACTCCACAAACAAGTGTCATTGTGCCTTCTTGGCTCCCTCCATGTCACCTGACCCGAATGCATCCTTCCTCTCATTCAGAACTGCTTTGATGTCTTTGGTGACCCATGGCATGTTGTTGGGAAGACAGTATATGGATTTTACTGGTACAGTGTTGTCAACACAGAAGTTGATAGATAGGTGGGCAGGAGGCGCACAAGGTTGTGGTCAGATCTACCCAGAGGTGGGATGGCTGTCAGCTGTATGCCTCTTTGACACTGGCATACAGCAAGTCTTATTCTCTCTGGTGGGACAGTCCACAAACTGTGAAGGTGCTAACTGTCCTGAAACGTGGTTGACGCGTTGTCTGTAATTTTGTGGTCACAGATTGGATGATGTCACACTCTGTCATCACATTTGCTGATGGAGGAAAGTATACAACACTGGCAATCACAAGAACTCTCTAGCCAGATAGTACGGATGTAGCCACACAGCTAACAGCTCAATGTCCAGGGTGCATTAAGGCACAATGTGACCAGAGTGACACCATCACTCATTAACAAAAACAGCAAGTCCTCCCCCCTTACACCGTCCACTGTCGTGCCATTTTCTGTCTACCCAAACACATTAAATAACCAGCAATGTCTAAGGCAGAGTCAGGAACTATGCGTATGGAGCCATGTTTAAGTAAAGCACATTAACTGCAAAATTCCCTGTTGTGTCTGACTACTGCCACAAGCCCATTTATCTTATTGTACAGTGACCTCATGTTGCGCATAATAATGGAGTCCTCCCCTGATCCTCAGACTGTTGTCCATTCATGGGTGCTCTTTTTCCTTGAGCTTTTACTCATCCACAGAGCAGTCATAATGTGTCTGTCCGCCGAATAACAATAAAACATACCAAAATTAAACATTAACTTAGAACAGGGAAAACCGTTGCTGGCTAAGTGGTGGTTAGAAGTTTGAAGTGGTCAAATGACACCAGCAAATAGAGCTTTAGAGTAATGAATTCTTGCCCACTGGCACACTGTAGCTAAAAACAAATTTTCCAAGTTCAGTTAAAGCACATGATACCAGAAAGACGGTCACTGAAGTGAGTTTGATCATATCCAATATTTAGTGTAAGCAACAATAAGTACTCTGTGTCACCAGCAATGAGTCTCAGAGCTAAATGATTCACTAAATCTAAGTTTTAATGTATTAGCAAGTGCATATATGTGAATCAGATCACAGTAAACAAGAATTGAAAATAATGTTGCTTCAACAGTCTTTTTCTGATGAATAAGAAACAGAGGTTTTGCCTCAGTTCACCTGCAAGCTTATTGATGTGCAATGTAAAATGCTTCAGTGACTCTGCCATAGTTGGATCCCTCCAGGCATGGGCGCTGGAACCATAATAGCAAGGGGGGCATATCCCCCCTGTTTTCAAAATCATTTGCTTCGCCCATCCCATTTTTTGTTTCCCGGACAAAAGCCGCACCCCCCAACCCCCCATGGACAACAGCCGAGACTTAGAGCTGTAGGCGCGTCCCCGACCTCCCCATCCCCCCGGACAATGGCCGAGACTTTGCATGCACGCAACAACACACCCCCCACCATTATTTTTACGCTAAATTCAACAGAACAGAACATAATGATTTAATCTCAACAGAGTCCACACTCCTACAAAAAAAACTGAGGAGCACTTCAACACCGTTGACCCCCAGCGTATATGGTGGACAATGATTCTTGACTTCTTTAACAACAAACCACAGACCATGTACATGGGTAAACATTCCCCCACCTCCATAACACTAAGCACTGGGGCCCCACAGGGCTGTATACTAAGCCTTCTCCTCCACTCCCTCTTCACACTGCAAACCCTCCCATGATTCCAAAATCGTTGTCAAGTTTGTGGATGACATGACTGTGATAGGTCTAATCTTGAATCAGCCTAAAAGGAAGACGTCGAGAACCTGGAGTGCTGGAGCCAAGACAACAACCTTGGTCTGAACTCCAAGAAGACAAAAGAACCTATCTTTGATGTCAGAAGAGGTAAACACGGAGACCACCACCCAATCAGAATCAATGGAGAGAGGGTGGAGGCAGTACAGAGTTTTCAATACCTTGTGGTATATGTCAGCCAGGACCTGCCGTGGGCCACCAACACAACCGCACTGACTAAAAAGGGTGTTCCACTTCCTGAGGAGCCATCTCCCACACCCGGTCAAGTCCTACAGGTGCACCATAGAGCCAGATATTACATACTGCATCACAGTGTTTACAATGAATAATTGTGCAAAAATAGCCATCAATAGCTGCAACAGGGTCAAAAAAATTACAGTATGTGATAAATAAATGGGACTTAAGTAAAATTTACATTGAGTTTTGCTTCTTTTGTTTATGGGGAGTGCGTTTGTGTGTCCTGAGTCCTGATTCAAGAGTCCACCTTTTGCCCGATGGAAGGAGGGAATGCTGTGGAGTGATAGCATTGAATGTGCAACTGAAGCTATTAACTGAATTTTCACAGCTGACACACCTTTTTGTTCAGATGGGTGGTGGCATGATTTCATGATGATGTGTGTGAGTATTATAAAATGACAGCCATTGAGACAGGACACTGAAGGATGATGATGGTGGCTTTGAAGCATGCTAGAACAACAGTTGCGCTCAGAGATATATTGCAGATGTCAATGAGAACATTGGTCAGCTGGTCTCCACATTTTCTGAGCACTCAGCCTGGAATCTTGTCCGGTCCGGCGGCTTTCTGTGGGTATGCTTGGACAGAGCATCTGGTTGTTAGGGGTTGGTGAGTGATCTTCTTTGCTCCTATGCTCAAGAGGAAGCAAATAAAGGCAACCCCTAGCAAGTAGAATCAAACATGGAATAACTGTAGGAGTGCTGCGTGCACACAGAGAGGTACATACACACACTGGCAGAGTCAGACAATGCCTCTACCATCTGAGGCGGTTAAAGAGGTTCAAGGTCTCCATCATCATCCAGAAAAGGATCTAAATGGGAGTCCACACAGAGCCCTACAGAGGGTGGTGCGTGAAGCTGAACGCACCATCAGATCTCCTCTAGCCTTGCAGGACATCTAAGGTGCAGAACCCAGGCTCTCAGGATCACAAGAGACTCCAACCACCCTGCACACAAACTATTCAGACTACTGAGGTCAGGGAGATGTCTCCACAAGCAATTAGACTTCTCAACCACAGCACATAATGGACAACACTTCACACAGAGACACAGAGACTTTCGGTTCCATTCTCCCTTTCTACGCTTCTTGCACCCCTGCACACTTAGAATGCATAAACCAAAACAGAGACAAGGCACAAGACAACAGCAGAATGTTACAGTAGTACAGACATAGTAATTTGGTTAACAGGGGTGGAGTATTTGTTTTGATATAGATTAATCAATCAGTGAATATCAGAACAACTGCAATGACAAGAATGAGTCTGCATCTATTTGATATCTGTGAAAATTTATAAAACATTTGGGACTGTGACATTCAGACCCTCCAGTGTGGAGAATCTATTCCCCAAATGTCATTTATACATTTTCCCCCGGATTAGACTTAGTTTGATTTTATTGAGTGTAGGATTATTTTCCAGCCATAAGTCTGCATAATTCACTAGCAGCACACAAAAAAGTTTTTCATTCATGAAAATATTTTTTTCTGCTGTTGAACTCTTTGACACATTATTTTGATAAATAATAGAAAAATAGTGAGATATTTTAATACAAACAATGTACCAATCTCTGGACAGTTAAACTTTGCTATACTATGCTTAGAACACCAGTTTCAGCAGTTTGTGAACAGTTCAGCTGACTTGTTAGAGTGCAAATGTTAGAACTTGCTCTATAGACATGGCAAAGACAATACTTTTACAGTTTTTTATACTTTTACTATGTTGTCTATAAACTAAACTCTTTCTAACCTACATATGCATATGCATCAAAACAAATACGAATAAGAAAGGAATAAAAGACTAGGTCTTACACTGGCATGTATTTTTGATCACTAAAAAGCAGACAATTTTACCAAATATAAGGGTAACACTTTATTTTGATGGTCATATTGTTTCTGGATTGAATACACTGATAAAAATATTAACTGTGGATCATTAACAGAATTTTAATAAGTAACATGAAGCTGTCTGTACGCATCAGTGAGCTACTGACATTCTCAGTAGTACGTACATAGAAGTCATAAAGCTTTACATATTATTTCAGTAGAGGCACTACTGACTGTTAGTAATTGGCTGAAATCATAAAGCTATGAACGTGTACGTAGAAATTTAAAGTGTCTTTAATAAACTCTGGACAGTGTTTTATTAAAGAATAAGTTAAATTCAGTATTGATTTCTATATGAGGGTAAAATGTTAATTTTACTAGTCAAGTGCTTATTAGAAAAATGCCACTAGATGTATATGAATCATCTCAAACAAGCATCTGTAAATTTGAGGTATTCAAATAAATTTGGGGTATTCAAGTGAATTTGGGGTGTTTGTTTTGCGACACGGCAAGTACATTGTGTAATTTGGAAAAAGCTGTTCCTGTTTCCACATGAGGTGCGATGTAAACCACTGTGGTGATAACTGAGCTGAACTCACAAGGCAGGCAGAATGAATGGCACTTGATGATCAGATATTCCAGATGAGGTGCACAGAAGCAAGACAGAACAGAAACACTCTTTGCCCCACAAAACTTGGTGTTCATCATTAAATAGACTACCCCATATTTAGATTTATTAGTCTCCCCCAGTCTGTCCATGCAGTGCACAGAGAAACAGTCCAACGGAGCCACCACTTTATCCGGGCTGGGGGGGTTAGGTATGTTTCATGAAGACACGGAAGGTTTCAGTCCTTCAGGTCCATTGGAAAGTCACTCTTGCTCTGAGACTGTATAGCTTGTTGTCCAGAGACTGAACATTCATAAGCAGAATGCTGGGCAGTGGAGGGCAGTGGGCTCATTTTCTCAGTCTGTTTCAGACTCCGATGTGGGTCCCAATGTGTTTCTTTGTTCATTCCCGCAGGGCCTCTCAGCCATGTCCTTTGTTCTCATTCACACTTCAGCGAATCTTAGTGGGCCACAACAGCTCAGGTTTAAAAAGTTCAAAAGTGTGGAACTAGATTTCCAATGTTTTCCAATTTTCTTGATTTAAACCTGTTGATATGTGGGCATGAAAGATGGTAAAAAGTAAATAAAATACTTTATAAACATACAGGCTACATGGAACGATCAGGAAGTTGTCTGAATGTGATGGTGCCATCCAGGAGGGAGGCATACTTGTTTTAAAGTCAACAACATAGAGAAAGTTACACCATAGTAATTACAGAGTTTTTACCAGAAGTTGTATTTGTTAGGACTTAAAAACAGGAAATCCAATTTAGATTTTGCCATTTAACTTTAAAAACGGCTGTACAATTCTGTAACATATGAGTCCATAAAAGTATATCGTTGTACTAGAATGATGTGAAAAATATGGGAAAGGAAGGAACTGGACATGGTCCAAAGCATAACACCTCATCTCTCAAGCACAGTGGAGGCAGTGATATAGTGCTGGCACATATGACTGGAACTGGTTCTCGTTATTATTGCTGTGACTGCTAACAAGAGAAGCAGGATTAATCAATTAATTAATATATTTCCTGCTAAAATTTAGTAAATATTTTCAAAACCCAGTAGGTGGTACTTCACAGTGCAGATGGGCAAAGACCTGAGGTATACTTTGAAAGAGATCTGTAAGTGCCATGTCTCCAGAGGTAGGAGAGGTTCCCTCTCCAGTCTGCAAAGGAACAGTTACAGTAGTCGGACACCACACACATAGTCTTATGTCACAGCAAGTGCAGCTTTTACTGCTATTACAGTGAGGTCACAAAGAGAGACAAGGTGCCTGCAGCCCTACGCATGGAAGAACCAAGGTCTTTATTCTGCCCTCAGACCCTATTTGACAAAAAAAAATCCACCAACCAAAACACTTTTATTATTTTCAACTAGCCAAAGTGTTTCAACTATTAGCCAAACAGTTGATTTCCAGGGTTGTGAACATCCAGACCTCTGCGAAGTTTCCTGTCATGAGACAAGGAAGACAAGACTTACCTGGCCAAACAGTTAGCCCCGTGTAGTGTGAGGGATGAACCCAATCGCGGACAGACACGAGAGAGTTGGTAGACCACATGCTTTGTTCTGAGAATGCTCTCCTAAAGAGTTAAGATTCCCACTGGGAACCTGTGTTCCCACACACACATACAGAGGATATAAGGATGATAGAAAAACCGGAGTACTCATGGTACCAGTTGGCTGGAGATTGAGTTGAGCTGGCATGAGACTCAATGACTGAGCATTGGTTGATACCTGCTTCCTGTTTATATACCCCATGATGCACGTCACTTCCAGGACCCCTTGCGCGTCACATGACTGGTGTGCATGACAGTACCCCACCAGGACCATCACTATACGGACCTGGCAGAGAGGATACCTGACGACGGCAGTCCTGTATCAGAGTAGGGTCCAGGATTCCTCCAGGTTGTAGCCTTCCCAGTCGACAAGGTACTGACTGCCCTGGCTGCAGCATCACGAATCGAGGATCCACCGGGCAGTGTAGGCAGGACCACCGTCAATGATACGATGTGGAGGAGTCCCTGGCAGACTCTATCTTCTAACACCCACCGGAGAGGTGACAGGATGAGTTGTGAGGGCAGAACAGGCGTGGGGTCCGTCCAGGGGCTTTCTGCTTGATGTTGCCGAGAGAGGGTGTCAGCCTTGGTGTTTTCGACCCCGGATGGCAAGATAGAGTGTAGTTAAACTGTTCAAAGAACAGTGCCCACTGCACCTGCTTGGGGTTGAGTTGCTTTGCCTGCTGTATGGTTATCAGGTTCCGATGGTCCATCCAGGCCATGAACGGATCACTGCCATCCTGGAGCCAGTGATGCCATTCCTCCAGAGCTCATTTGATGGCCAACATCTCGTAGTCCCCTACCCCGTATCGCTGCAGAGTGGAGTTGAACTTTCTGGAGAAGAAACTGCACGGATGCAGTTTCTGGCCCGGACCTCGCTGGTAGATGATGGCTCCTATGCCTACACCAGAGGCATCCACCTCCACAACGAATGGCTTGGAGGGATCCGCGTGGAGAAGGATGGGTGCAGTGGTCAAAAAGTGGCAGAGATGGTGAAAGGTTTGAGTGGCTTCGGAGCTGAGATTAAAGGGTGGCCGGGATGGTTTAGTGAGGGCAATAAGAGGCACTGCAGCTGAACTGAAGCCCTGGATAAAGCGACGATAGAAAATCGCAAACCCCAGAAAGTGCTGTAGCTGCTTAAGTGTCTTGGGCAGGGGCCAATTAAGCTTCCAGCTTCTGGGGATCCATGGCCACACCTTGGGAGGAGATGACGAAACCAAGAAATGTGGAGGAGCACTAGTGGAAAGTGCATTTCTCCTTGCAGAACAGCTGATGGTCCAGAAACCTCTTGAGCACTCAGGGGTCTTCGAGCAGATAAGGAAGTCGACCAAATATGTGAAGCACCATCGACCGAGCATGTCATGAAGAACATTATTGATAAACTGCTGAAAGGCCGCTGGACTGTTGCATAAAATGGCATGACCAGGGTCTTGTAGTGGCCGGTGGGAGTTATGAAGGTCGTCTCTCACTCGTCGCCCTCCCTGATGTGAACGAGATTGTAGACGCTCCTGAGGTCCAGTTTCGTGAACATGTAAGCACCAGAGAGGGCATCCAGGGCGGTGCTGGTAAGAGGGACTGGATGACGGTTCTTGATGGTTATTTTGTTGAGCCCCCGATAGTCAACACAAGGGCGGAGACCCCTATCTTTCATTTTCACAAAGAAGAACCCCGCAGCCATGGGGGAGGACAAAGGCTGGATTGTCCCATGGCAAAGGCCCTTGGCGATGTACTCCTCCATGGCCTCAGGGCGGTACCATGCAGGCTGGAGGTCAATGGCTAGATTGTAGGGCCGGTGAGCAGGGAGGTGGATGGCCCTACGTATACTGGACACCTCCGCAAGGTCACGGTACGGGACAGGAATGGCCTCCGTGTCGATGTCGGGGGCCTCTGTCTCCCCTGAGCATCCACTTTAAAGTCTGACCAAAATGTTCTATTTTTGACTGATTATAAAACCTCCTCCCACATTTTAACAGGGTCATTCTCATGCTTTTCTGTTGACCTTCTTAAGGAATGTCTTCCTTCTTGCTACCTTCCCATAGAGGCCTGTGTTATGGAGAGTCTCTAGATCTGTGGCACCTTCACTTCAGTTTCAGCCAAAGAGCAGTGCAGATTTCTGAGAGTGACCGATTTTTAGCAACCTCTCTCAGCAGTCAATGTCTTTTTCTGATGCTTATTTTGAAGTCTGGGTACTGTGATGAACCTTCCACTTTCTGATGATGGATCAAGAAAGTGGAAAATGCTTAATGGGATATTGAAACTATTTTATATTTTTTGTAGCCACTTCCTGCCTTGGGCATTGAAGTGATTATTTTTTCATTAGCAGTAACAAAAAAAGAATTTTTACTGATGTTTTAATTTTATTGCTTATTTTTCTTTTTATGCTTTTTATGCATAATCTCTGTGAATCATGCTGAATGACTGCTGTGAGTGATAATGTGTTATACACATAAATTTGGTTTGCCTTGTCAAATGATTTCTTATCTATGTTGTCACAGCTCATGATATGGACTCCTCTCCCAAAGGCTTGTGTCAGCAGTTGAACAATACCAAATTCTCGAAGATGTAGAACTATGCCAAAGATTCTTTCACAGATTTCTCTAATATTTCCTCACAAATCCCCATAGTGATTTTTTTAAGTGCATGTCAGAAGAATCACCTCTTCATCTGTGGTAAGCATTAAATTAAACTGGCTTATCAAGTGTCCTGGACAATGGTAAGACTAAAAAAAAAACCCTAAACTCTAATTTTGAACCCCTCTGTGGTGTCAGAGGAATGCCTGGTATCATTTAACCCAGTTCAACTATAGTTATCTTCCCCAGATAAAGCTGATAAATCTTATCTTTGCTGCTTGACCTCACTGTGGCATTTAACACCATAGACCCCTGTATTCACAAAAATAGCCCTTTCTTTGTAGAGCTCATACCTGAACAACCGCTATCAGTTATGTGAATGGTGAAACATCAATACATAAATAAACTTAGATTAAATAAGATTGATAGAGGATCGTGTAAAGGAAACAAAAGATTGGATGTCACAAAACATTGTCCTCCTCAACACTGAAAAACAGGTCAATTTTATGTCCAAAAGCTGCCAGAAACAAACAGCAGGTACAGGTAATTATGCAAGAATAGCCTTTTTTCATATTCACTGCTATGCAGGGAAAAACCAAATTAACCTGCCACTAAAATAATAAGATACTAACTAATTATAACCCTAGCTGAATTCAAGGACATCAAAGTTTGGATACCCTTAAATTATAACACTGCAGTGTAATTTTAGTTGATCGTGACATCTCTGGGACAAAATGCTCCCTCCCTTAGTTTTCAGTAGTGAGGTGAAGGGCACAGCCACTGAGATGAAACCATGGATAAATCTATGGTAAAAGTTAGCAAACCATAAGATGGTCCTAAACATGAATGTTGCTGTCATTGTAGCAGGGGACTTTTGTAAGGCCAAGATCGGGCTGGTCATGCCCAACTTTTATCAATATGTCACCTGCCCAACAAGAAGGAACAACACATTATACCACTGCTACACACCGTTCAAACATAGGTACATTCTACAACTAGGAAGCGTGGCCTTAATGCCATTTTTCTGATCCTGGACATAATAAAGTCTAGCCCAGGAAGCTCCAGAGAACATCAGCAAGTTAAAGTTTCACTTTAATCTGAATAACTTCTGCTGTGGCACAGACTATACACCATAATGAACTATAAAGGCAACAACACAACCATTCTAAGCACTGACTCTGCATTTGCTGACAAACTCAATGCATTCTAAGCCAATGCATTGCATTGAAGTTTGCTGGTAACACCATAGTGCGGAGTTGACCTGCTTGAAGGAGGCAGAGAACCCAACAGCCTGGTGTCAGACTAACTGCCTCCAGCTGAACATCAGCAAGTGAAAGGAGCTAGTCGTGGACTACAACAGGAAACAGCAGCATTCCTGCCTACATGAACCCAGTTGAGTTGGTGAACACCTTCAACTACCTCGGTGTTCAGATCTATCTAGTTACAACACACAATCACACTGGTCACTAAGGCGTTTCAGTGTCTTTAACATTTGAGACACCTTAAGATATTTAGGGTCTCTACTGCAATCCTGAAAAGTTTCTATACAGTTGCTGTCAAGAGATCCTTGACCATGAGTACACTTCATGGTTTGGGAGCTGGTCTGTCCAAGACCATAGAGCCCTGCAGCAAGTGACTAGAGCAGCAGAATGCTGAATGGGATCTGCTCTGCCCTCCCCGCAGAACATTCAATTCAATTTTATTTATATAGCACCTTTTATAACCAGTGTTGTCACAAAGCAGTTTTACAGAAACAGGTCCAAGCCCCTACTGAGCAAACCAAGAGTGTAATGCTCCAGTTGGCCGCTAGAGGCCGCTTTTGGACAGGGTATGATGGGGCTCTTATTTTGTCACTGGGTGTGGTTCCCCTGGTCAGCTTGAAAGAACAAGGACTCACAGCCGGCCAGGGATCAGTCTATTATTATGTTCAGGTGTTTGGGGTTTGCACTGGTGTATAAACAGCCTGGTTTGTGTTTGTCCTTTGTTGGTTCACCCGCACTTTATCCCTGCTTTGTGTTCGTTCGGGTTTATCCTTGTTTTGTGTTTTTCGGCCATCGTGCCTGTTTTGGTTTATCTTTATTACCAATAAAGGAAAAGAGAATGTCTGTCTGCGTGTGCACCTGCTGCCGGAGTGAGCCAAGCTGGGATGTGACAAAGGGCTGCAGGAACTCTTCCCATCTCAGCAACTATCTGTTCTGCCTGCAAAACTCAGGAAAATAATAATGATAATTATAATAATAATAATAATTATTATTATTATTATTATTATTATTATCATTATTACCATTATTATTTATGACATTAAAATTAACTGTAGTTAGATACAAACTTTAAAATAAACAAATACCAATAAAACAACAGTAATGAAAAAAAATTAAAAAGAGAAAATTTTTAGTTCAGCAATGTATTTTCTTTTTTATTACATTTTACAAGGTTACACAAAAAGCTCAGCAGATGCAAAGAGAATTAAAACAAAAGATGGTGGCAAAAGTAGCTAGGCTAAATGATAACACTAGCCAGCAATCTATGCCATCCATCCAGCTCGGCAATGTTTGCTCGCTGGACAAACTGGCAAACTATACAACTACAGCAAACTATCCAGTGTGAGTTCAGAGGCTGCTGTGTTTTTGTTTTTATGGAGACATGGCTCAGTAACAGCATTTTGGATACAGCTACCCAAATTCAGCACATTTTAATCTTCCACTTGGACAGAAGCACAACTCTATCCAGCAAAACTCAAGAGGGAGGTCTATGTGTTTACGGCCAAACTGACTGATCTGTGAATGCTGTGCTGGTTTCTAATTACTGCTCACCACTGCTTTGTGACTGTTTGTTGTAGACCATTTTAATTAACAGTTTGCACATCATCCCAAATTCTGAATGGGAGATTTGTTGCTTGTGTTTTTCTTGCCCTCTCTCTCTTGCTCTTTTTGCACTCTGTGTATTCAGCACTTATATAGTCTTCTGGTGTTCTGTTTTTCTGCTTGTGTTTCACCATGGTCTTGGAGGACCATGTTGTTTAATTTCACTGTGTACTGAGACAATAAACCTTCTTGCCGTGCCAGCATGCTCATTCTGTGGAACATTCTGTTGTTGAATGGTGGCGCAGTGTTCTTTGATTCAGTGTAGTTTATATGGTCTGTCTAAATTGGTTACAGCTGTACACGTGACTGTGAAGGTGTAGCTTCAGACATCCGTGACATCACAGTAAGGTATCTTTGAAGGGGACATGGAAAGAGGTGTGACACATATGCTAAAGAAATATTATTCAAATACATATTCAAAAGAATCAATTTATTTGTAAGAAGTTTACAACCACAAATCGGAAAACGTTGTGACTGAGTAGAAAATGTGAATAAAAAAATAAAGCAGTAATTCACAAATGTCCCTTAACTTTTATTTCATTGCAGATAGTATGAACACAAGATAATTCATGTTTTTTTTGGTCAACATCATTTGATTTGTAAATAAACATCCATTCTTGCCATT
>JBBJLS010000002.1:5641969-5652582 GCA_037577275.1 Bryconaethiops microstoma
GATTTCATGCTGTGAAAAAGAACTGTAATGAAAATAAATGAAAAGCTAAATATAAAATAAAATATATAAAATAAAATGTTGACCTGTTTTGCCATTATATATGCCCCTCTAAAAACAGACTGGGCCCACCTCGGCCCCCCTGGTAATTTTAGTCTAGAACCGCCACTCCTGAAGGATTACCTCTCTTGTAAATCATGAGAAGACAAAACTGGAGGTTCAAAATAACTCTACTGTCCTGAACACACTCAGTACACTAAATAAGGTCTCTCTTAAATTTTTATTCACATCTAGTTACCAAGCCAGGGATCTGGACCAGTTTGTTAAAATCAATAAGAAAGCAACAATGGAGCCATTCAAGTTTTGTTTACAACAGTCTCCGTTTTCAGCAAATTACAAATAAGACATCACAGGCTCCAGGTGTGTCTTTTACTGGAGGACAACATAAAACAACACTAACATTATTTATGTTTATAAAACCTTTGGTTGGAAGTTTCATTATTCTTCTGACCATATCCATAAGTGGTGGCATATTAAAGTAGAATGTCAGAAGAAATTCTAGGCAACAGTCACAAATACTATTCTGAGCTGCAATAGTGATAGACAATTCAAAATATTAGAGGCATCATTGTACACCATTGCCAAGCTTTTCATTATTAAGCTTTCCTAACTATGGCAGCTGGTGACTTGGTGGTAAGGGATTTGGCCCTGCAATCAAAATACTGTGGTTTCGAATCCCAGGACAGCCAGTGACACCACTGAAGTGCCCTTGAGCGAGGTACTATCCCCACACACTGCTCCTCAGGTGCTGTGTCGATGGCTGCCAACTGCATAACTTGGAAGAATGGGTTAAATGCAAAGGAAAAAAATCATGCTGTATGCTATGCTGTAGTGTGTTCACGCGTCACTAGAAGGGGTCACTTTATATAAAACGTAATGCAGAAATTAGCAGCTAAAGTGGACAGTGCAAGGAACAAACAGTGCTAAAACTGATTGGAATATGATATCAAGAAAGACTACTCTTATGTTTTAGATTTCTAAGGATGATTGGTACAAGGATAAACTGATAGTACTCCCTCAGTAAAATAAAATAAAAAAATAAAAAAAATAAAAAAGTTGTGGCTCCTTCTGTTTCGGTGTTATGTTAAAGTAGTTTAAAGAATATAACTTGAATGAAAATAATGTCCAGTTTGTACCAATCTTACAATTTGGGACTGTTTTGCAGGACAGGTTGCAATTTGATGGTACCATGAATTCTGGATTGTATCTGGAAATTCTACAAGAGAGTATCAAGCCACCCACCTGTGAACGCAGACAAATGACCCTAATCTCATGAGTCATTCTACCAAATAACAGTTAAATTTCTCATTTTTCAAAAGAAAGAATGAACAGTCGACAAGAATACTGAATAGTTTTTTTTTTTTTGCATATAATACATCTAGGGGTGTTCAATATTACAATATTTTTTGCCATTTTTCCGATAACGATAATTTGGCGATATTTTAAAAATTCCCAAAACTTGTCTTATTTTGTACCTGCTTTCTGTACTGAATACAATATTGTACTTTACTAATGGTACATAAAGAACACCACAAAACAATATATCAACAATAATGTTTGAAGAAAAACAGGTCATGTTGAATTTATTAAAACTGGCATAAAAACAATAACTGTGTGAACACTGAAATCAAACAATGCAACTAATTAGTTTTTTCTCACCACAACTGTATTCTGACGTTCAACAGTCCTGCTTTTATGTTAACCATTTGGCTTTTATGTTAATTAAAAAGCAACAATTAAAAATTCGCCATCTGACAAACACAATTCTTTAGATACTTTAGGTCTTTAGATTTTTTCAATCAAATTCTGGC
This sequence comes from Bryconaethiops microstoma, assembly GCA_037577275.1. Lineage (NCBI taxonomy): Eukaryota > Metazoa > Chordata > Actinopteri > Characiformes > Alestidae > Bryconaethiops > Bryconaethiops microstoma. The sequence continues at coordinate 5,643,838 of JBBJLS010000002.1, forward strand.
CAATTTTGCACAAAGAAAAAATATGCACATCCACTTCATATTTTTTTCTGGCAAGTAGGATGTTTGCAAACATCCTAGTCAGTGAAATGTACAGCTCGGATTTTCTGCTCTACTATAAATCCATTGTTGTGGTGAAATGCGACATGTTCTTCAAGCATTATAGCGTTGTAACATAGACGTAGAAAGCAGCACGTAAAGTTTGCTGCTGGGTAGTTTTTTACGGTCACCACTATCGTGGATTTAACGGACCCCCGAAGCTTTTCATACTCTCCAGTACTGAGTTCGGGGTTTCGTTGTGGCGGTGTGTTTCACCTAAACACCTTTCCCACATAGCTGGCTAATTGGGCTGGTTTGAGCCACATCCACCCTCCTGAAGCCAAATCATCTCCATGTAAGTGACAATTCCCCACGTCTGGCTACCAGATCTACAGAAACGGAGAGTGCAGCTAGATAGTTAGTGAGTTAGCCTAGCTCTCTTTCTCCGTGCATATCTCAGCATCCATGGGCTGGTAACCTTCCGCTACTAAACGGAGCGCGCCACCCCCTGCAGGCGCATGCGCGCTAGTACAACTCTCAAAGCCACGGCATGATCAAAACATGTCCTGCTATTTTACACTGGTTACTACAGAGATGCTCAATAATGCCAGTTGGCTCATCATTAAAAGAACAATTTTGATATTATCCTAAACGATATATATTGCACACCCCTACCCACATCTAAAAAACTAATGCAACAAAGTAAGTTGGGCCTGCATGACTGTAATCAAAAATATTTACACTTCATGGACTTAATGAATTCCTTGACTCACAGTGTACGCAAACATTTTTATTAATTAAAAGGTTCATCTGCATACAGCAGTCTTCTGTAATATCAGCAATGCACAAGCCAATACAGACTAAATATGCATAGCACCAGGTGGTTCCACCACATATGCAGAGTGACTGTGTCGTGTTTTGTGTTGACAAAAGCATAACACGTTTAACGTGCTTGGTGTTTTTAAGGATCGGTTTATTCATTTACATAACATACTGTCAAAAGCAACTCGGTTCATTAAAACACAATAAAACAAGCAAGCCATAGAAATATAATGGGGGGAATATCTTTGCACCACAAGAAATTCCACTGAAGTTTAAATATGAACCACTTTAATTGCTGAAGTTCCAGCATTTCCATACTGTGGATGTTTACAGACATTAATGGACAAAGTTTTTATGAAGATAATTAAATTAAAAAGAAGGTCTCAGACACTATTATATAAACCACTGAGCATATTCCGTATTATATATTACCAGTTTACTATACGGATAATTGTAAACTATTTAATGGTAACATATTGCCTCACATAAGGCAAATAATTGTATGAAAGAGCATCAGATGAACATGTCTTGTTTTGTGGCGTATAGCTATTTACCCCAATATCATAACAGCGCCTATGGGGAGTAAAGTACTACATGTTTGGAAACCATATTGGATTGCCTTTATTGTGCAAAACTATTAGCCTAATTTACCAGGATTTTATGTCAGCTGAAATTTTGCAACAAAAAAAAAAGTAAATTACCAACTTTAGCTTTTTTACTTTTTTTACTTACCCAAATTGCAAAGACTTTCCAAAACTGGTAAAGTTGTAGATGAACAAAATGTTTCAAGAAACAATGCATACACAGAAATTTGAGGATATCCCATCTTTGGATTAGACAGGACTGTTTTACAGCAAGCATCTGCAAGAGAGGACTGTGGTTGTCAGTATCGCCAAGAACAGGATAAACGTACTTTTGTTCTCCATACGATGGACTACTTGAGGGTAAGGGAGGAGAGGGGGCTTTATCAGTTCTCAAGGAAAGCCACGTAGTCAGTGAGTCTGGCCAGCTGCTGTTCATTTGGAACCAAAGAGACTGGGGGTGGATCTGGAGAGAGGAAAGGCAGAAGACAAGGGTGAGGTAGGGGAGAGAGAGAGAGAGAGAGAGAGAGCGAGAGAGAGAGAGAGAGAGAGATAATTAAAACCATGCAACGTGAAACAGACTGTATGAAAGAAAGAGCAAAGCACAAAAAAATTAGAAGAAATGAAGGCCAAGAAAAAAAACTTATCCAGAGTCAGTGAAGAAAAGGGGAGAGTGGTGGTGAGCTGGGGGGAGTATGTCATGTGTTTCCACGTGAGTGTTATGAAAACCATGGAGAGAACACAGCTTGGTTTTTATACAATGGGAGGGGAGTGTGTGACTGGAACATTATAGAGCAATGACTCAGCCATGAAAGGGGAGGTAAGCAGAGAGGGTAGCTTTGGAAGTGATTTTCCCTTCGGCAAACACAAAATGAAACAGTGCCCCCACCTGGTTTTTGCGGCATAATCATCCGAGTATTTGGATCTGCCTGCCACCCATGACTGACCACGCCTGTTGAGAGGCAAACAAAAATGGTATGCTTGGTTAAATATCTGAGGTGTAATTCTATGTGTTCATAATGCAGATTTAAATATTATACAGACCTACAGAAGAAAGGCTACATGTTCTGTTCATTAGAAATATCTTTGGGAGTATGACAAAAATATAATATGATGTTCAAGAAATGTCATATTACATATTTATTCTGGAAAAATCAAACACAAAGTCATGCAAAAACAAGTAGCCCATTGCCCAGCCCTAAGCTCAGCCCTAACTCTAGTAATCTGTTTTGGCAGCAATTTGTCATTTGTAAATGAGCATTCTAACCAATCACAATATTATTTACTGTGTACTGTGAGAATCCTGATTATTAACAGTGCTAAATGAGTGTTTCCAAGAGCATTTTGATGAACTAAGGTATTCACGTAACCCAACAAGGTCAAAATGCACACGAACCATCTTCAATCATGTTCCAATAATGCATTTTTTAAATGCACAAAATCCAAAACTATTCAGACACCCCTTCAGACTAGTTATACTATTCCAATCACACTTGTGTTAAACTGTGCACAGTCATCCACAGAAACAGAAAAGAAACAGAAGTAAAACTAGAACGCCTTTCCGCAACAAGCTTATTTTCCAACATGCACACCCGAAAACACGTGTGGAAAAAACAGGCATGGCCACAGAAAGACAAAGAGATCAAAACAACTCAGGGTGGTTCACTTAAACACTCACACCATTGCACACATAGTGTCCTTAAGGCTAAATGTGAACACATTTCTCACCCATAAAGTTAAGATACTGGCTCAAACTGGCCAACTGTGCTGGCTTACTAACGATAAATCAAATATTCACAGGCTGAACATTTAGTCATAAATCAGAACAGTGACACAAGTCTTTCATTTCACAACTGACCTGTGCTTTATTGACTTAACATTTCAGTGGGGGAGATTTTTCCACACTGAAATTCTACAATCGTTACTTTGCATTGTGAATTGTTCTTGCGTTCGCGTTCAACAGGAAGATTGATTGTTGCACAAAAGCACACGCCGTGGTTGCTATGGTTACAATGTTATAGTAGTTATGAATGAATATGGGTGGATGACAAAAAGCATGCAATGAAAACAACCACTTGGCAGAGCAATTTGCCGGCATTACTTTGACATATGTAAAGTACACTCAGTATTTGCAGAATATGCTAAACAGCAAGTGTGCATTTCTTTCTTGTGTGTGTGTTGTAATCTTAAGTGTGCTGCATAGTGCTCTCTGCATCCGTCAGCTGGTCCATTAATTGTTCGGTGAAGCCTGAATGATTTAGTTACAGGTTGACTGACAAATGTAAATTAGATTGCATTTCTGCAAGATTGTGTGGTGTGAAAGTCTGGTTGCTATGGTAAATGTGCCTGCTACTAGGTGGTTGCTATGGTGTTGCTAGGTGGTTACTAATGGTGAAGCAGCTACATTCTGTTGTATCCAACTTTAACTTTCTGTAAGAAAATTTTTCGAGACAGACCTCTCGTTCTACTCAACACACCTGTGAACAATTCTAACCAGCTGAGCTTCTCCATAATGGAGCATCTCACATTAAATTCACTCTGAAGCTTTCTGTTTACACCTTAAACAGTTTATTGTGGGGGACTTCGGAAACAAAATGTTCCCCTTTAAAGTGGAGAGAGGCAGGAGTAACGTGTGGCTGCAACAGACACAGATTAAAACAGCACAGGGAAAAACTTTTTGTTCAACAAAATGGCCTCTCATTCTTAAACGAAAGCAGGAGGGGAAGAGGGCGGCACAGGGGGGACAAACAGCTCAGAGAAAAATGGGGCTCGCATTGGAGGGTGTGGCGCGCATTGCAGAGGAGGAGGAAGTGGTGTGTGTGGCTGCCTAGAGACACTACAGTTTGCTGAAGAACTAACAGTAAGGGTGTGATACAAGTGTCCACAGGCTTTTTTTTTTATTTAAAAAAAAAAATAATAAACTACAACATATTTCAGAGACCTGTGCACGTCTCAAAAGTGGAGCCCTCAAAGACTCATTTTTTTAAATAAAAGGAAGCAGCTTAAAAAATGGAATTAAAATAATGACTACAAGCATTTGCATGAGAAAATTCAAAGTGTGATTGTATGGTTGCTAAAAAAACAAAACAAAAAAAAACAGTGTTTGGAGACATCCAAAAAAACAATCTATTTGCAGCGTGGATGTAAACTGACGCCTGTTCAGGCCCAACAGACATTTTTAAGACAACGCAACCTTCAGCTCTCTCTCCCCAGAGGCAACTCGAACACAAAAATCAAATTTTTAAACGATCAGTACTCAGCCCCTGATCAACTGATCAAAATTCTGAATACACACGATATTACACCAGATATTAAGACGCTTTGACGTTGGAATGATTTCCAAAACTGTAGGAGAAGAGGTGCCAAATCCCATCTATTAAAAGAATAATAATAAAAGCTAGATGCATTTCTGTGGGAAAATGCAAAGTAGTATTGCATGATTGTTATAAAAGCAGAAAAAGCGGTGGTTTAAAAAATAATAATAAAAAATTTTGCATCATGGATTCGAACCGCCGCCTCTACTCATTCTCTTCATTCAGTGCCTTCCATCTTACTGCTGAACTACTGAGGGGGCATTAACTCACTGGTTCTTACCAAGCTATTTATGGTTAAGGACGGCTGCATTCACGGGATGATTATTTTCAATTAAACTACAACAATCAGGGCCACATCTTTTTTTTTTATAACTGACCTGCGTTTTAGTGTCTTGAAGTTTGTTTAGGAGTCTACTGTGTGTTTAGCACCGCATGATCGACTCATTTCTCCACTTTTGTCCCTGTCCAGCCACCTTAGCCATGACATCACTCCATCACACCACTCCATCACACAAACCTACAAAACTAGATTTTATCAGATCATTTTTGTCCTGTTAAAACTTTGGAGCTAAGTGTGTAAGTTTTACTCTTATAAATGATATTAGCTAAAGAAAATTTCTTAAAATTCCCTCAAGTTCACTCAAACCAGCGTATAGTACATTACAGCGAAATTCTCCATCCATATACACTTCACTGTACAAATTTGCACTTTTTTTTCTTGGCTTGATGTGTTGTCACTTATTATGGGTATGTGGGTGGGTGAGGATCAGCTTCAATAAACATTTTGACATTGCAATTATTATACAAAATAAAGAGGGGTGGTGTTGGCTGGGATTAAACCATAAATAAATAAAAAGATTTGCACTTTTCTCTGCCGCACTTCGAAACAGCAGCCCTACAGTTTTAGATGAGACCCTGACAGTCTCAGCTGTCCACACTAGGGTCTTGTGATTCGAAACTGAACAATTCTGGTACAAAGCTGCGATGTGGTGAGGATTGGGGGAGCGCAATCTCTTCAGTCTCGACAGGAAATAGAGACACTGCTGGTCCTTCTAAGCAATGGAGCCAGTAATGAGGGTCCACGTGAGGTTCTCTGTGATTTGAACACCAAAGAACTTGGTGCTCTGGACAGTCTCCACTGAGGAGCTGTTTATATTCAGCAAAGAGTGATCAGGTCTGTGTGAACATCTGCCATCTGCACATGACCAGGAATGTTGTTTGGTCTGGCAGCCTTCCGTGGGTTGACTCTAAGCAAAGTTTTCCCTCACATCAGCCACAACAGAGCATCTGGTGATTGGGGAAATGGTGGTCTTTCCTACTGCTATTTCATTTGTGGTTCAAACCATGTGTAGAAGTGATTCAGCGGATTTGTAAGGGATGTCTCATCATCACAGGTAGGTGTGGCTAAAACCTCCGGTGACAAACAGTCATGGTGTACATCCCACAGGATCCAACCACCTAGCAACACCCTAGTAATGTCTACAGTTCCAATAGCAACCAGCTAGTGACACCTTAGCAAACACCTGTGATGCCATAGGAACCACCTATCAACCACTTTATACCATTGCAACCACCTAACAACCAGCACAGATGTCAGAGTAAAAGGCCAGTAACCACCTACAATACCACAGCATCCTAGCTAGCCACACCTTAGCGACCACTTGCAATACCATAGTAACTATCTAGGAAAAGCCGAGCAACTGCCACACTTACCACACCAATTTCTTGTGGAAATACATTACAGTTAATCTTTTTATTTTGAGGTGATGGTGGACAACATGGAGTTATGTTTGGGCCAAAATAACACAGTAATAATTCAATATAATTTTAAAATAAGCCTTTAAACTTGATTTGATATTTAATGTGATACTTTTTGACATGCAAAATTCTCAGCTCAAACTCCTTAAATGTTCAGATTACAAATATACCCTAATATTCAGAAGCAACTACTTGCGTAAATACATGTTGCAAATAATCCTTAGGGTTTGTTTCAACCCAATCAAACAGGCAGTTTGAGGATTATGAAAAAACAGAAAAAATATCACATTTAGTTCCTTTAAAAATTCACAGAATCTGCAAGCTGTCACATATTCAAAAAAATGGCAGGAACAGAAGGAGCAGATATGACTAACTGCCTAAGAGAGAGTGAAATAATTGAAAACTGGGAGTGAGACATAAGCAACCAAAAAAAACCAAACAAACATGGCGAGTATCAGATTTCTGCTATGATTAGGTTTGGAACCGATGGAGTTTATATTCCCAGTTTTCTCCTCTGTGCTGGCAATTGTCATCTGTGTTCGACATGGACCCAAAGCGGGGTTATGAAATGAGTAGGGATGCTTGTTTAAAATGGTTAAAAATATAGTTTTCATTTACTTATTTCTTCCCCCCAACTAGCCTTTAGTGATTGATGGTCAATTTGCATGCTGCAATCTTCAATGTATCGCAAAGGCTAATAATGTGAAATTGACAAAAATAATGTGTTTTCCTAGCATCCAGGACAGGTCTTTAAGATTGAATCTGTGAGCTTTTTATGTAATCTTACCTTTTACTGCCTCTTCTACTGAGTATCCTACAAAAGAAGCAAAGTCCTCTGCACTGATTGAGGTATATGCTTGGGCTACAAGTCCATACGCTCTCCTGCGAGTTGACTCTAGAAAGAGGAAAAGCAAACCAGGTAGAAAATAAAAAGACTGCTTTAAGTAATCAGACAAGCCACATAAATTACACTCAACTCATTGAGCAACACAGATGATTAACAAAAGCAGTTTAAAAATGTCCATGTCATGAAACATCAAATGTAATAATGTAAAAGGCAGTTAGAGCTTTCAAATGAGTAGTAATATACCCTTTAGTGTGTTTCTATGCTGCTGTGTATGTGTTCGTGTTTAGTGTTGCAGCTTTGATAATGTGCAGGTTTGTGATTAGCCACACAGGGGCGCTCTCCATTTTAACAGAATAGGGCAAGGCACCAACAGGGGAGACCCTCAGGGCTCTCTTCCCTCTGACGTGACCTGGAAGAAAACTTACTCAGACCAACTAGGCATTTCTTCAGCTTGTGCAAGCTCTATCAAACTTTGTTAAATTCATGCAAGCCCAGTCAGAGTTTGTTAAATGTGTTTACTCTAGTGGCCAGTGAGTTTATTCGTTGCAGCTTATATCTGTTCTGTAATTTAAACATAAAAGTAACAGAATTATTTTGATTACTGATTTATCTTGGTTCAAAGCAAAATCCTGTCATTTTTATATGCTTTAATTTCAGGCTCAGTTATGTGTTTTCATTATTTGTTTTGTTTGTTGAGGCAAACACTCATACCTGTAGCTGCTGTAGCAGAGGATTTGCTATAGCTGAAGGCTAACACTCCTCCCTGAAGCTATATATATACACTAACATGTGGTCTTAAAATGACATTTATGGTCTCCTGGCAAATTACTGACATAGCAGGTAAGTATGACCTAACTGAGCTTGGGATGACAGGAAAATGACAAAAAGCCAAGAATAAATATGATCATTTACTTTGATTACTGAGAAAGGTAATTAAGTCTATCTAGATAACAGGTTCCTAAATCCCACATACGCAATTTTCATTGACTAAATGTCACTCCTGTACCAACGCAGTAATTTGAGCAAATACGGAAATGTTTAGCCTAATACCTACCCAGTGTATGACTACCATTTTCTGGACTCTAAAAATTCAGTGGCACCCTCATCCAGTGCTAAGTTAAAACATTTCATAGAATATATGCCTAAACCCAACCCACCTTTGAGTCATGCAAGGTCACTGTGTAACTAAGTTAGAGGCTAACTTGGGTAAAACAAAGGCATAAAGGTGACAAATGTTACACACATGCACAAACACACAGACACACACACACACATATATATATACACATATATATAAAAATAATGCGTATATGTATGTATATGTGTAAATATATATATATATTTATATATATATAAATATATATATATATTTACACATATACATACA
>JBBJLS010000002.1:5652682-5671787 GCA_037577275.1 Bryconaethiops microstoma
GGAATCATCTGCTCCTGTTTCTTCATTGGTTCAGGACTTCAGTTAGATGCTCTTTGTTCTGCTTGAATGATTCATACATACATTACAGCATGGCTTAACAAACAAAATCATTCCTCTTAAACTGGTCAGGTTCACGGATTGGACTGGAAATGAGAGTCTTTGAAAGTTCTTCAGGAAGCCTGGAAAACTTTTCCTCAAGACTACATTAAAAATAAAAGAATGTCTGGCTCCCTGGAAGAAAAATATGAAGAAATGATAGTTGGCTCAAGACTTTCGCACAGTAACTGCCTCCAGCACATTTCATACAAACTAAACCATGCTGTATTTTTAAACTGCTGTTATTTACTCTAATTTATGTCCTTCATAAAGTTTTGATTCATCCACTACCCCTGATGTGAATATAGCCCAAGCGAGCACTGTCATTTTAGAGAAGGTCTTATTGTTCTTCATCTCCAGGCCTTTCTGTTAACCTGGACGTTCATTAAGAGAGCAGATCAAGCGGTCCCTTGCGAATCGAGTCAAATCCGTCTCTTCACCTCTTCAAAACCTCTTCAGCTTTCTCAGTGTGTTGACCCTCGTGCAGTAGGTGAGCATGACTCTAAATCCAGAACGGAATCTCTCTCGTGTTGGGAAAGAAATGAGCGGCATCCGACATGTCACACAAGAGGACAGCCACTGGGATAAAAGTGCTGCTGTTGCGAAAACTTCCCTAGAGAATGCGCAGACAAAAACACACACACACACACACACATAAACGTGCCGGCTACACGCAGACACAACTGTGCATTGCTGTGCTCAAGCCCCTGTCGCCTGACTAGCAACCGATACCACCGCTTCAGCCTCACTTAACTAAAAGCGTCTCCATTCGTCACTAAATAAAGACCCAGACTTCCCCTCTTCCAGTCAATATTTTTCCCCCGCTGTTGGAAACCACATAACTCTGTGGTTCACCATGTGCATAGGTGAGGCCAGCTTGCCTCCTGGTCCAGGATGGCTTTCAGGGCCGCTAATGAGGCCTCTGGATCTCGCATAAAAGAGTGATGGATCGCTAGATTAAGAGAGGCATCAACACCAGCTCTGAGCAGCCCTTTGGATCAAGGCCAAATAGGGGTCTTGGATTGAGTTGTGTGAAAACATGCGATAACATTCTGCAACGCTTTGCCTGCATTTTTTCTCAACTAGACGATTGTTTATGAGGAATGGATGGAAGCAGAATGGCGAGTGTTGCATTTATAATTTTGGTGTTAACAACACTAATCTTATGATCCTTTCAGATGTTTTAGGACAATGTATCTATGCATCCATCTATCCATCCATCTATCCATCCATCCATCCATCTATCTATCAGGCTATAGTTTCATTGGCCAGCACCTTTAAGTGTGGATGTCATTGTAACAATGCACCTTGCATACACATATGCTGTCCAGGATGCCCAGACAATGACGAATTTATGCACTTAGATATAAATCACATTTGTAACCACCTACAAATGTGAAATCAATTTGAATAGCTAATGTGAAATGTTTAATTAAATAGAAATTTACCGACTTTACAGTTGTTTTCTTTTGCAGCATTAACTTCTGCAATTTGTGCTACAGTAGCTCTTCTGTGGGATTGGACCAGTTCACTTTCCAAGCACATCAGTGAGCCTTGTGTGTCCATGACTCTGTCTCCAGTTCACTGGTTGTCCTTTCCTGGACCACTTTTGGTAGGTACTGAACACTGTGTACCTGGAACACCCCACAAGACCTGGTGTTTTGGATGTTCTAGCCCATTCAGCTCAGATCCTTAGTCTTGGCCATTTTCCCTGCTTTCAACACATCAACTTCAATAACAGACTGCTCACTGGCTGCCTAATGTAAGCCATCCCTTGACAGTTGCTACTATAATGATCAGTCAGTGTTATTCAGTTGTGGCTAATTGAAACCTAATTTTGATAATGGTGAAATGGTGGTATAAAATAAGATTTGATAAAATAAGATATAAACAGCTCTATGCCCTCCTTGCTAATTGTGAGAAAGCTTTTAGAAGCATTAAACATTTCAGTGGTCTGGTTCCCATCACCCCTACTGTGAATGATTCTGGCTCGGCTAGTTTCTCGAAAAAGGCACATTTTGTCCACGTAGGATTTGGTCTTCTAGAAGTAAACAAAAAACAAAAAAGCAACTAGAGTACAAAACCGGCCAAGCCTCTTAATCCATGTATACTGATGGTTCCAATTCTAACCTTCTGAGCAAGGAACCATCTGACCTGCTCCCATGCTGGTTTGATGTGTTTTGGAAACACAATTTAGAAGCATGTGCGTGTCTATGTGTGCCCTCACGCACGTATGCATGCGTACACACACACACACACACACACACACACACACGCCTGATCATCTGTGAGACAGCCATCTGGGCATTACCTGTGTCTTGATACCCTGTGGAGAGAAGGCCGAGTGTTCTCAGCTCTAACATATGCCACGACTCTCTAAACATGACATGAACCAGGCTGGAAATTTCCTGCAGTGTAAACTCACTCCACTCCATGAAAAAGATTCAACTGAACAGCCATGCAGTGTTTAAGAAACAACGTCATATTTTTAATACCAACCAAGCACTATTAAGTGCATGTAGGGATCATTTAACTAGACAACGATTACGGGACAGACAGCGATTAATCCAAATAATCATAATTTCGTCTCTCTCATTTTCCACGGAGTGAAACGGATCTCCCGCTCTTTTGATGGCCACTGTTTATGCCAACATCTAAGCTACTATCTGTGCCAGAATTCTCACTGAGCCAAATATCTTTTTCATTCTAGAAGCCTAGCAACTAAGCACTTTGGCCTTTGTGTGGAGTCCTAGTCAGTAAATTGCTCTTTCACCAAGCTGCATGCGTAAGAAAACCAAGGGATTATTCAACAGCCTGGAACATGCTATGATGACGTTCGGAAAATCTTGAACTTCATCTGATTAGCCAGGCTGCAGCACACAGCAGAATGGACTACATGCTACAGTAAATTGGGTCTTTTCAAGTGATCAGATTACAATCCAAATGTTAGAATTAGTGTCAAATAACCTTTACAGAATATTTTAAAACCACTCTGACACTGTGTGTACATTCTGGAGTTAAGAAAGTGAGGAATCACATCTGGCCCCATATGGGGTAGAAGGTTAAAAAAAATAATCGATGAAAATTTGAAAATAACATATACATAAATTGTACGTCAAATCATATCAAGTAATTACGGTCTATCACTTTCTTCAGCATGTGGCCGTTGACTGGGAAAACAATATCTAAGCTATTTCTCAAGCACACTGGCATCATCTGATAGACCAAATGTGTATAAAAAAAATTCTTATAGATTGTGCATAAGCTAATATATATTGTGAAATACCGCTGTACTCAGAAGCAGGAGGCTTGAAAGTAGTCAATCCAAGAATGCTATTTATTTCTCCTTGCTGCTGATTGGCTGCTGCCCTGTGACGCATCTCGCGTGGAGCGTTCTCGTGTTTTTGAGTGTTCTCGTGTTTTTCATTCTGTTCTTCTTAAAGCCCTGTATTTTTATTACTGTAAATTTAATTAAATTATTTCTGTATTTACTCTGCTTATACCAAATTACAGTACATACCAAAGAAAACAACAGAGCATACCAATTCATGCGCGTGCATGAATTACAGTACAGTCTATACAGGGGTAACATCGGTATTTACACTCTAGCACTGCAGGAGACAGCAGTTCAGCATAAACTGTACAGCATGGATATGGGTTTACATTTTCTTTAAGGATAATGTATTAAGCTGAGTTGAAAATGAAATGAAAGTGTTTTGAGAGCATATTTGGGGGCATATTTAGGATTTACACTATAAAAAATAGGCATTTATATAAACTGCATTAATGTGTGATAAAATAATTGTCGGCGTGAAGCACGCGTTACTTTCGACCAGCCCCATTATATATATATATATAAAAAAAAATAAATAAATACATTGTGGCAGTTAGGTCAGTCATTACCCTTTGCTCCGAGTTTCAGTTGGAGCTAAACTTAATTGATACTAAAGTGCATTTTCAGTTACCTCTGCTGCAAAAACCTTAAAGTATATTTACCAGTATCAATGTTTTATAATTGATATTTGTGTTTCTAGTTTTGACAGTGCTATGCAGTCCTTAAAAGCTACCGCCAGGAATACCGCGGATGAACTCTCAGAAGTGTTCACAGAAATGAGAGCTCACCTGTATCTTTATTCTGGCACTCTGCTCTTGAAGATGGCCCTGGAAAAAGAACATCAGTGGAGAGCTGTTGTTCATTTAGCAGCCTTTTGTTACCTTCTGGCTTACCACGTAAGACTTGGTCCATGTTTTGTGTTTTTTATAATGAAGGATGTAAGTTCTTTCATGCATTTCTACTGATAAGCCTTTTCAGTGGTGAATCTTACGCACACCATGATTGAGAACATTTCAGGCTAAATACCCTGACCAACAGAATTAGTTAAAATGACTGGCAGATCAAGTACAACTAACCAATATATCTGTCCCACCTACGTAGTTTGAAAAAAAACAGCAACCTTTTATGTTTGTGATACACAATTCTTCTTAAAAAAACATTTTCCCTTGTTTGGTTATTTGTTTGTTTTTCTTTATAGTTACTTTTGTGTGTGTCTTATAATTGCTTGTGGATTTATATACTACCATTAGAATTGCAACCTACACATTTGTTTTAAAATCAATTACTCCGCAGGCACAGCAACAGACTTTTTGGTAAATGCCAAAAACATTACAAAATATAAAATAATTAGGAATGCATCAAAAAAATAGATAAAATTGATTATTAAAGCAGTTCATTTTTGTTTTGTTGGTCCAAGTCAGAGTGCTTCGCAAGTAAATAGTGTCGTAGCTGGAAATATCCAATAGCTGGTGTTTACTTGTTTTCCAGCCTGAATGGTATTTTAGGCCAGATTCATTTCAGTATTGTATTTAACTAGCTAGCTTATATCATCTAACGATTCCTGTAGAAAGATTCTTAATATAATTCTTTAGTTTTTAATGTTTCTTCTCCCCCATTAAGGTTCCCAGGCCAAAGGCAAAGCCTGAGAAAGGTGACCAGGCATCTCAGAAACCTCTGGAGTCATTAGCTTGTTATCGTCAAAGCCAGGCAGGCCACATGCTGCTGAATCTGAACCAGGAGACAGAGCACTTAGTAAAGGAGGTAGTGGAGGTGTTTGGGAACAGGAGTGGACAGAGAAGTCTGCTGGAGATGCTGTTGGGTTCACAAGACCCTGCTAGTCTGTCATTCATTGGAAATGATAACATCAGTGCCATTAATCCACAGGCACCAGATATACAAGAACTTGCTAAGGTGGACAGTGGTAAGTAAAAACAAAAAATTGCATAAAAGAAAAACACAAAGTTAGCCATTAGTCATATTCTCAGTTGATTTCATAGCTTGTTAAAGATCTTAGTTATTTTGGAGATCATTTTTCATACATCTTGACTTGGCATGTAAAACAAGACACAAAGCTTCTTACATTTTGATGTATGTTTAAAAATAACATCATGATTTTATTTGGGGCAAAATTTAAATGCCATATTTACAGGAATAGCTCACTAATTTACAAAATTAAAATGTGCTCATCACCAGAATAACATTTCTGTTCGATAAGAGATTGAAGAGAAGAGATTGTTGCATGCAGTTATACGAGTGTAGTGAAATGTGTCCCTGAAATGTCTGAGACTATGCAATATAGATAATTTAAAGGCCAAAACTAAGTAAGAAAAATGTGGTTAAAAAAAAAAGTAAACATGATTTGATGTGTTCACATGTACAGAGTTGGCTATATACTGTAAAGTGTAGCATGATTGTTACTGTTGACTCGCATAGATATAAATAACAGATGGCAGGCAGTGCAACTCATGTATGTTCATTGTTGCAAAACAATGTTTCATATTTTTGTGCACAAAACATATAACAATTATGTCATTTTGAGAGGAGTTGTAAGAATCTCTCAGATTGTTCACTGGCTAGGGTAGACTTTTTACGCTTTTTGAACATTCCAGATTGAATGGTGCTATATCCACCCCTTCATCACAATGTGCTAGAACCTTAGTTGTGCCAATAGCATTTTTCTTGTGTCCTTAGGTTCAATCTTGCACTATGGGGATTTGCAATACCTAACTTGGGTGGGCTTGCAGTGGTCAATGATGGGTGAGAGACCAGCTCTGAAAGACTGGCTTAAGCAGCTCTATCCTCGTCTCACTCTAGAGACGTTCAAACTGGACACCAACGCTCCAGAGTCAATCTGTCTGCTTGACCTTGAGGTATTTGTCATTTTCTTATTTTTAAGAATTCAAAATTTGTTTAATTTTCTTCAGAAGTAGAAACACAAAGAATAGATTTAGAATTAAACCGCTGTCTTTTTATACTTCGCATTAAGTGTTTAAATATCTTGAAAATCATGGTTGTATTTTGTGTGATTTGTAAATGACTAAAATGCACATGTGTAATCTGATTAGCGTACTGTTCACATTGCATTCTGCTTCAGATCAACCACTAACCAGATATTTGAATGGTGGACTATTCTCATTACAGTATTGTGATTGCCCCAGTATGAGTGTATATGAAATTCACCTAGTCAATAACATCCAGCCAACGCTAGTATTTTGGTCAGGAACTGACTACTGATGAAGGGCTAGAGCAGTTGTGCCCATCTCCGGTTTTGGAGGTCAGATGCTCCACACAGTTTGGTTGTTCCTCCAACACACTCACTCACCCTGACAATTAGATGAGGTTGAACCGGGTGTCCTTAAGCGTGTACCAGCCAGGTAGTTGTGCCTAATCGCAAGATAGGAGCCTAGGAACAATGCTGGTACGTTTGCACCAGTGCTGCACGTGCTAGCAATGGATTAAAGTTAAAGAAAAATAAGCAAAAAGATCTGTAGTTAAAACACTGTTATGGAGTCAATGCAACCTACAAAAATATAACTTAAAGATGTACCCTTGAAGGTAGCACCCCACTGACTGCTTCTGTACCCTGAACCTTTTTTTTTCTGACAGTATAGTATTAATCGGCTGAGTATCTTAAACTTTCCTAAGCTGTGTAGGTATTTTATCTATGAAATCAAAAACGGTGAATCAAACTCTTTGTTCAGAGTGTGGGGCAAAATTGGGACATGCTCCATTAAATTGTAAGATGATTCCTGATGACTGTGTAAAAGAGTCTGTGAATACTAAAATGTTCAAAAAATGACTGCTGATGAAAGTTGGAGGACAGCTGAAAACTGATTCAGTAAAATGTGTTATATGGTGGAAATTTTATGATTCTCTTAAAAGGGTATTAAATAGCATTGAATTTAACTTAAGTTGTGCAGCAGTTTTGTTTTGCATCAGAAGCAAAATTAAGGCTGTTGTGGGTTATAAAGAAAGAAATGAAATGCTGTTCGTGGCAGCAGGTCTCAGGGATTTTCCACTATTGTTCATAGCACCTCAGCATGGCCTAAACAAAACAGTTCACTGTATATTAGCGAGTGTGTAGGTTTACCTTTTGCAAACTATAGAAGGTCTGCCCTTATTAGCCAAATGTTATGCGCATAGTGTTTCACTCTAATTCCTTTTATTTGTTTCAGGTCTTTGTATGTGGTGTAGTGTTCACAAGTTATACTCAGTTACAAGAGACTGCAAAGTTTTCTGGTAGCTCCCAACTGCATGAGCCAAGATGCTTGCCCTTGCAGCTCATGAAACGCTTGTCTTCAGATAGACAGAAAGAGTGGTGGGATGCAGTCTACAGTCTCATTCATAAAAAAGCAGTGTAAGTTTGCAAAATGCACTTTAACACTTTTATGGATAGCCCAGTGTAAATGCTTGCATAGGTGCTACAAATTCTCTATCAAATGTATGTACAAAATGTGTGTACTTGTCTGTGCAACTATAGTTTCAATAATATATATTTTTTTTATTCTCTCCTGAAGACCCAATATGTCTGCTAAACTGCGGATGATTGTCCAGGGAGGCCTGAGCACACTGCGAGCACGAGAGAAACATGGCCTTCAGCCTGCGCTTCTCATTCACTGGGCCAGGCACCTCAGTGTAACGGTGATTTATTTTACATCATTTTTGGGGGGTATCTTTGTTAGGGATAGGTATTAAGAACCAGTGCTAAAATTATACGTGGTGGGTCAGTATCAAAATATCGATATGCTCCTGCCCGAAGGACACTGCTGTCGATATTATTGCAACTCTCTCCACCTCACCACCAGACATTGGTTCATCAGGCACTTGTAACAATTACTCTTAAATCAAATATATATTTAAAATAAGTGGGTAGTAACTAGGGAAACGTGACTATTTTCTCTGATATCAAAGGGTAAAATTCCATAGATTTTATTGGCATTTAGCATAATTTTTTCATTGGTAATTGGAAAAATCTGCATTATATTGATTTGCATGAAAACTGAGTTGATTGAAAAATAGTTAAAACGTTAATGTCTCCTTGCTACTCATTGTTCTTTCCATTACACCTACACAACAGGCCTTGGTCCTGAGGCTTGAAATTCAGTGCCAGTGTTTACCTCCCACCGGTCAATATTTTCATAGGGCCACATGTTTGTATGTATCATTGTGATGAATTTTCACAATGTGACAATATGATTTTCTTAGCCTATCATGAATATTGTCAGTACTCAGCAAACCCTGATCAACTGCATATTTTATTTCAAAGAGGGCATAATTAGTTCTGTTTAACTGCAATTAAAGAGGGGTGTGAAAATGAATAGAAATCATTTGTACCTAGTTTTGATAGTTCACAATATTTTTTCTGAGTTGTATCATATATTGTGTAACCTTCTTAAAAGTATTGCCGTATCGCCCTCCTATATTGTCGGGTCCCTTGTCAAATAATGCTAAAAATTACTGGTGTATTTTGGTTTTCTTCATAGTGACATCAGAGTCAGAAACTGTCCTATAAACAGTGAGCTTTTTGTGGATTGACTTATTGCAGGGTGAAGGCGTGAACTCATACTATGACCAGAAAGAGTATGTCGGCCGTAGCGTTCACTACTGGAATGTGGTGCTTCCCTTGCTAGAGAAAATTGAGAAGAGGCGCAGCATTGCTGAACCCCTTGATCCAATGTTTATGCATTTCAACAGTAAAGAAATACAGGTATGGTGACTGCACTTTACTTGGGGTTTTAGGAGTGGACAGACCTTAAAAATATCCTGAAAAATGTAATAGTGATAACCTTTGTTTTTTAGGTTTCTGACATCAAAGGATATGAAGAGGAAGCTATGATTGCTTTTGCCATTATGCTTGACATTGAGGGCAAAACTGACCAGGCCATTTTGAAGCTTGAGAAACTCAACTGTGTCTCTTCCCATTGGCATCTTGCACGGGTATTTGAGTTCATTATTTGACGTTTAGGCCTTAAAGATTTAAGTAAAATCTTGGATTAGGTCATGTTTGTTTAGTATCCTTACTACAATGAATTTAAGTTGGGCAAATACCAATATAATGTGCATTTTGTTACCTACATACTTCATGGACAGCTTTCTTTGTCAAGTTAAACTTGTAAGTCTCTCCTTGTTCTTTATTTTTATGCTTGACAGATCTATCAGAGACTTTCTGAGGAGGCAGGAAATGGTGTTGAAGAAACTCAAGACATGTGTATGAACTTTCTCCAGCAGTTCAAGAAATACTTATCAAAGATCTACCATGCCAGTGCAAATGAAATGGAGAAGGTGTGATGTCTGATACTAATGGATGACTTCTTTATGGTATTACTGATCAGTGCCCAAATTTTCAACTTGACTAACTTTTTATTTTAGCTGCCTGTGTCAGTGGAGGAAGTTATGGATTTGCTCAATGATGTCAATCAGCAGCTTGGAGAGAGTGGAGAGGGTTTGGACAGAGTTGATGAAGGCTTTCCA
Organism: Bryconaethiops microstoma; assembly: GCA_037577275.1. NCBI lineage: Eukaryota > Metazoa > Chordata > Actinopteri > Characiformes > Alestidae > Bryconaethiops > Bryconaethiops microstoma. The sequence goes on from JBBJLS010000002.1 coordinate 5,662,584, forward strand.
GTGACCTCAAGCCCAAGATCACTCCAAGATCCAGCTGTGGCTGCTTCTCACAAGTTTTCCATGTCATCCCCAGCCAAAAGTGTACTCTCCCCCTCCAAAAGACCAGTGGTATAGCAAACATTTTTAAATGTTTGAGTGTTCTTTGCAGTTTACACATGTAATACATTTTGCTATTTGTTGATAGTTTTCTCCCAAGACACCTCCTCATTGGGTGGAAGATCAGAAGTCACTCTTGAAGATGCTTTGTCAGCAAGTTGAGGCTTTAAAGGTCAGCTTTCAACCGTAACATGCATTGAGCGGTTCACTTAGTAGTTGTAAAAATTTAATATGGCAAAGTAAGTCACAAATTAAGACTACTTGACAGAAGTGTCAACAATATGCACTGCTTTGATCTTGATATGATGGAAGTTACACTTTGGTGTGATTAGGGTTTGGGCCTGTGCTGTCTAAGGATCGTAGAGGCTGTATGCCTAAAGAGATTAAAAACACATAAGCTGTGTTCGAAAAGTGCACTTGTTCATTTTGTAGGGCACTATGTAGTGAATCAGCCATTTTGTAGTGGTGTTCGAAATTCCAGTTTCACCCACTAGTTAGTGCACTACAAAATCGCAGCGCGACGCCAACATCTAGTGTCCCGACACTGTACACTACATGGAGAGGAGAGGAGTAGGTTCAACAATCTCTGCAAAGTTTTCAAGCTGGAAATCATCTACAGTAGGTAGGACGCTAAAATACGTCTCAGACGCCTCACCCTGACGGCATTACGTCTTCTCCTCTGTCTCAGCAGCAGTGTCTTGACAAGTATTATCAAAGTTAATGCTCAAATTGGATCCATATCTCCGGAAAGTTAGCAAGCTTTGGGGGGGGGGGAACTAGCCGCAGTTTAAAATCCTTCGGTTACATTGTTTTATATATAGCAAATACTATGTAGTAAATGAGTGAACGAGTGCACTTTTCGAACACAGCTTCTGTTTAAGGTAATTATAATGTTGTACAGATTAGCCTAGAAGATAAACAAAAATAAAAAATGAATTGTTACTTATATCACAGTTCTAACGACTGAGGTCAGTAAGTCCTCTTATTACATGTTTGGATTTTTGTTCTGCAGAATGAGGTTCATGACTTGAGGCATAATGCATCAGAGGCATCAGAGTCCCCCTATAACAGAGTATATGCAGGAAATTACTCAGGAGAGACCCTCCAGGAACCATTTTCATCTGCACAAACATTTCATGGAGTGCCACTTACAGGTCAGTCTATGAGCCAGTTCACATTATAAACATTTGGAAGTCTTTAGTCTGACCAGATACTGAGATCTTCAGACATAAAGGACATGCTTTTCTATAACTTTTCTGAACTATATGTGAAATTGTACTCTATTTTAATCATCTTGTGGGCTTACGAGTTGTTGAGTACTGCTCTACTGATTTGATGTGAAAATTGGACAAACTGTAGATCTGTTTGACACTGTGATCACATTTGCAAATCTGCTGTAAACTGTTTAATTTGAAATGTTGGTGTCAGTCCACATAAGTCAAGTAAGTTTATTGCCAGTTCAGCCATACACAGCACACAGTGAAATGTAATAATATTCCTCCAGGACCATAGTGCAACACAAGAACCCAAAAACGGAACACCACTAGATTACATAATTGCAGAGAGGTAAAAACAATAGAGTGCAAAGAGAGCAAGACATAGAGTGCTAGGAAAAGACCAGAGCAACAATACAGCAGGACTAGAAGACATTGACTGTAGTCGACAAAACGGCTGAATACAGTATTATTACATGGCAGTAGCAGTGGAGTTTAGTGTACAAAAAATTCATTATAAAGAATCGTGTAAATAATATCAGCAGCTGGACAGAATGTGCATGATATGATGGGTATTTGCGGTTGCAGATGAGGTGTAAGTTGTGTGTAAGGCAGAACTGTGTGTGTGTGTATATATATATAATATGTGTGTGTGTGTATATATATAATATGTGTGTGTGTGTATATATATAATATGTGTGTGTGTGTATATATATAATGTGTGTGTGTGTATATATATAATGTGTGTGTGTGTATATATATAATGTGTGTGTGTATATATATAATGTGTGTGTGTGTGTGTGTGTGTGTGTGTGTGTGTATATGTGTGTGTGTGTGTGTGTGTGTATATATATGTATGTGTGTGTGTATGTATATATATGTATGTGTGTGTGTATATGTGTATATATATATATAAATAAATTATACACACAATACGTGTGTGCACATATATATTGTGTTAAAAGAAAGTTCAAGGGTGTGCTTGAACTCTCAGTCTCTGCTTGAAGTAGAGATGCTTCTAAATGGCCTTTTCTGCAGGTGTTGAGGTTTCTTGGTGTTCAGGACAATAGAGGTGCCGTTGATCAGCCGAAAGTTATCACGTTGTGCCATAGTCAAGAATCATCTTTTGTCCACATTCAGAGATGGGTCGTTGTTTCTGCATCAGTCTGTTGTTGTACCTCCTCTCTGTACGCTGCCGCACCGTTCCTGCTGATCCCAACACACTCTTGTCATCAGCAAACTTTGTGTTTTGAGCTGTACATTACTGGGCAGTCATGAATCAACACTTTGAACAGCAGAGGGCCCCGTGGTTCCTGTGCTCAGTGTGGTGGTGCTGAAGTCTCCCAGTCAGGAATTCCAGGATCCAGTTGCAGAGGGAAATTAAAACTAGGTTTAATTAGCTATCTCCAGTGTTTTCTCTTTTTTCAGTAACAGTGATCGAAACTTACATACATTCTCATTTACATACATTAAGTCATTTGCAGATTAATGTAATTGTGACCTCATGCAAGAAAATTCTGAAGAAGTGGAATGCTGTGAATCAGATAACTGATGCTTTTATTGGACAGTATTCGTTTTACATTCATTTGCTTCTTTCTTAGTTGCCACTACAGGTCCATCAGTGTACTACAATCAGTCCCCTGGATATAATTCACAGTACCTTCTTCGCCCTGCTGCTAATGTAACACCAACAAAGGTATAAATGTGGATTTAAAGCTAATTCTATGTAGCGGTGTTCTATGTATGAAAAATAAACTCTTGAAATTTAATACCCATTTTTTTGTTTTATCTCCCTCAGACCCCAGTCTATGGAGTAAATCGGCTGCCTCAGCAACATATGTATGCCTACCAGCAACCAACACACACTCCACCTCTTCAAACAACATGCATGTATCCACAGGACCAGGTCTTCGGTACTCCGCTTAGGTTTGAGTCACCCGCTACAACCTTACTCTCTCCCTACAGTGAAGAATATTGCAGTCATAGTGTTTCTCAGTCTTCTACTAATCCAACACTGCCAGAGCCTGGGTACTTCACCAAGCCCCCTGTTATACCTGCCCAGTCCTACAAGAGTAGTGACGGCAAGTCATCTGACCTGAAGATGGGCTTCGGCCCTAACATTCCTGTTGAAAGTCCTAAGGTTCCCTCTTTTACTAGTGGAGTGGCACATACAACTCCAGCAGGAATTGCTTTCAAATTCAATTCAAATTTTAAATCAAATGATGGAGACTTTACCTTCTCATCAACAAATGTGAAAAATAACAATGAAAGCCTTTTGGGGCTTCTGACTTCAGATATTCCACCTAGAACTGAAGGACTTCCGGCACTGAAGCCTCAGACACAAGACCAGGCATCCAGCCACAGTGAGATCTTTACTTTTGGGAGTAAAACTGCCTCAGGATTTTCATTTACTGATGGTGCTCACGGCAAAACCAATCTTTTTGGAAAACCTGACCAAACATTTGGCAGTGCACATGTGACCAAACCATTATCAAGGACAGGAATCCCTGATGAAAATGATGAGAAATTTGTGGAAAGCGACGACAGCACGCATGTTGAAGATGACGATGGGCCTCATTTTGAGCCCATCGTGCCTCTACCTGATAAGGTTGATGTGAAAACGGGAGAGGAGGAGGAAGAGGAGATTTTTTGCAACAGGGCAAAATTGTTTCGATTCGAGGCTGAAACAAAAGAATGGAAAGAAAGAGGGATTGGGAGCATCAAAATCCTGAAACACAAAACCTCGGGTAAATTCCGAGTGTTGATGAGGAGGGAGCAAGTTCTGAAAATTTGTGCAAATCATTACATCACTGCAGACATGATTTTGAAACCAAATGCTGGGTCTGATAAATCATGGGTATGGTATGCTATGGATTATGCTGATGAAATGCCAAAGACGGAGCAGCTGGCTATCCGCTTTAAAACTGCAGATGAAGCAGCAGTATTCAAAATAAAATTTGAGGAGGCTCAGCGAGCTACAATTAAATCTCTGCAAATCCAAGATCAGCAGAAGGAAAGTGACTGCAAGTCATCTACTCCTGAGATTTCAGGCAAAATAAATGATCTAAAAGCTCGGTTTGCTAAGAAGGAAGGCGAATGGGATTGCAGTGTCTGCTGTGTTAGAAATGGCCCATCATCTAAGACGTGTGTGGCTTGCAGCACTCCCTGTCAAAGTGATATCGCTAAACCAGCAGAAGGGATCAAAACGCCCCCTGCTGTTGCACCCTCTACAACATTCACTTTTGGACTTGGTGGGAATACTGCTAAGGACACCACCTCTGACTCCAGTTTTAAGGCATTTGGAACACAGATTCCATTTTCTTTTAAATTTGGAACACAAACATCTACTGTAACATCCACTCAGAGTGACAAAAAGTCTGTTCAATGGGAACCCTTAGCAGATAGTTCATCTCAAAATCCGAATTCCTCTGTGCAAGTGGCAAGCAGCTCTTCAAGTGCTGTGCCGTCAAGTTTCTCATTTGGGTCTGGATTTGAAACTCAGTTTGCTAAGAAACCAGGTCAATGGGATTGTCCCACATGTGCAGTAAGAAATGAGGCATCTGCAGGTTCTTGTGTTGCATGTCAAACATCAAATCCCTCAAGCAAACCCTTTGCGCCACAGGAAGCTGTCAAATCATCCGTGAGCCCAGTCTTCTCATTTGGGTCTGGATTTGGTCAGTTTGCCAAAAAAGAGGGCCAGTGGGATTGTGATACCTGCTTAGTCAGAAATGATGCATCTGCCACAAAGTGTGTTTCTTGCCAGACCCCATGTAGCAGCGGTCAAGCACACTCTTTGTCCATGTTTGGTAAAAAAGAAGGACAGTGGGATTGTAATAACTGTCTGGTAAGAAATGAAAGCACATCTAGTCACTGTGTGTCATGCCAGGAACCTAATGCAAGTGCAGAAAGCTCTTTGGCTGCACCAGCAGCTTCCTCTTTCAGCTTTAGCTCTAAGAAAGATAACCAACCTGCCCCTACAGGATTTAAGGGTTTCGATGCTGTTAATGCTTTTCAGTTTGGTCAGAGTAAGAAAGAAACCCAAGGAAGTTTTAAATTTGATTCCTCTGCAACTCAGAATGAAATTTCCTCAAGCACTTCAAGTTTCTCTTTTTCATTGCCAGTACCAGCCAGTGGATTTAAGTTTGGGCTTAAGGAACCAGAATCAAAGCAAGCAGTTGGTCAAGAACAAAGTGCATCTGCCTCAAGTTTTCTGAAAAATATTGCTGAACAGCACAGAGAGAAAGAAAAAGAGCTAACCACCTCCTCTTCTGTTCAATCCCTAATCACAACTTGTACCGACGACAATCCGCTCTTTACTGGGAAGTTAAACACCTTTAGTTTTGCTGACTTGGCGAAGTCTTCACAAGGTGACTTCCAGTTTGGCCAGAAAGATCCCAATTTCACTGGTTTCGCAGGAGCTGGTGAGCAACTTTTCACTTCGTTTAAGGATAGCCAAAAGACAGACACCTCTGTTGATCAAGATGAGGAAGATATGTACAAAACAGAGGAGAACGATGATATTCAGTTTGAACCAGTGGTCAAGATGCCTGAGAAAGTTGATCTTGTTACTGGGGAAGAAGACGAGGAATGCCTGTACACAAATCGTGTTAAACTCTTCAGATTTGATCCTGAAACTCAACAGTGGAAAGAAAGAGGGGTTGGAAACCTTAAACTCCTTAAGAATAATAGAAACGGTAGGCTTAGAGTTCTTATGAGGAGAGAGCAAGTGTTGAAGGTATGTGCTAATCATTGGATCACTACCACAATGAACTTAAAGCCTCTTGCTGGGTCAGATCGTGCCTGGATGTGGCTAGCTAATGACTTTTCAGATGGCGATGCCAAGTTGGAACAGTTGGCTGCCAAATTCAAAACCCCAGAACTTGCAGAAGAGTTCAAGCAGAGGTTTGAGGAGTGTCAAAGACTCCTTCTGGACATTCCTGTACAGACTCCTCACAAGCTTGCAAATTCCAGCAGAACTGCACATCTCATACAGAAAGCTGAGGAAATGAAAAGTGGTCTCAAAGACCTCAAGTCCTTCTTAACTTATGATGGGATCAAAGGCAAGGATGTAGAAAACAATGCTACAGTTTCAAATGACGCTTCTGAGCTCCACAAGCCATTCTCTGAGAGCACCGTGTCTGCATTAGAATGGGACAATTATGATTTGCAAAAAGACTCTCATGTCGAAAGTTCAGACACGTCTGTGTATGCCTCTCCTCTGGCAAGCAGTCCATTGCAAAAAAATTTGTTCCGTTTTGGAGAATCATCTGTTGGGTTTAGTTTCTGTTTCCAGCCTGTTCTCAGTCCTTCAAAATCCCCAGCTAAGCTAAACCAGAGCAGAAATTCTGTAGGCACAGATGATGAACAAGAAACAACCCAAGAAGAGGAACGAGATGGACAGTACTTTGAACCCGTTGTGCCTTTGCCTGACCTTGTTGAGATATCCACTGGAGAAGAGAATGAACAGGTAGTGTTCAGTCACAGAGCAAAGTTATATCGGTATGATAAAGACCTTAGTCAGTGGAAGGAGAGAGGTATTGGGGACCTCAAAATTTTACAAAACTACGATACTAAACGCACACGGCTAGTGATGCGAAGGGACCAGGTCCTCAAATTGTGTGCAAACCACTGGATAACTTCAGACATGAAGCTTGAGCCAATGAAAGGAAATGAAAAAGCATGGATTTGGAGTGCTTATGATTTTGCTGAAGGAGAAGGAAAGGTGGACCAGTTGGCCGTGCGCTTCAAATTGCAGGAAACCACAAATACTTTCAAAGAATTATTTGACGAAGCAAAGGATGCCCAGGAAAAGAGCATTCTCATTGAAGCACCATCTCCTAGAGAAGCCGTGACATCAAAGGAGACTATTTGTGGAAAAGCTGCCATTGCAGTGTTTGAGGAAACTACAAAACTTCTGACTTCAGATCAGTCTTCTGAAAGTGGTCTTTCATGTAGTGGGACACATACAGTAACCCTTAGTCCTCAAAGCACCTCTAAAACAGTAGTGTCTCCCCCCAAGTTTGTGTTTGGAACAGACTCTGTACAGAAAATATTTGGAAGTCCACTGTCTTCTAAAGAGATGGTCCCTAGCATTGCTGCAGACTCCAGAGACAAAGCATCAAGCAGTACTTCGGATTCCAAATCTTTTGGAAGCAGTCCTTTCAGAGTGCCAGACAGAGGTGAGGATTTTTGCCAGATTATTATTCTCGAAAAACTACAGTGTCAAGTCTTTCTTCAAGTTGTACCTCCAGTACCAGAACAGTACTTTTTATTTTCTGACAAACAATATAAATGTACCCTTGAAAGTAACACATGTCTCTTAATATCTAATTGTGTTTAATTAAACATACACAACATGCACTTTTCCAGAGGAAAGTGTTTTTATTACAAAATTTTAAAAAGGCCTGTAGTCAGGTCGAGTTTTCAGTCATTGCTATAAAAGAAACAACTTCAACCCCAGTGTTTGGTTTCCCAGAAGTGTACAGTAGTCATCTTTTGTTTTTTCAGAATAATAAAACGAGTAAAGGTATTAGTAATAATTAGGGAAGTAATTTGTTGTGCACCAAGTAGATTATTGACCATCATATTTGGTCATCTGTCCCATGTGCCTGGCCATGCATATTCTGAGTGCACTAGAAATCACTTTATTACTCTGTCTCTACAAAACTTAAATACTGGCCAACATTTTTACTACATTATTTTAGTGTTCTGAGAGTCTGTAAATGGCCTGATTTATTTATGTGAAAGTTGAAATATTTATTTGTGCTAATCATGTTAGTGAACAAAGTGACAACACTGTCCATGTGGAAGAGGCACCATGAGATAATCTGTATATGTTTTTGCTCAGTTAGGATGATCATATAACTTAACTTTGTGTAGTCCAACCATTTCTAGCTCTTCTCAACCACAAACCATTGTTTTTTAGGATTGGATTTTAGACTTTTTAAAGATAACCCTATGGCTTTTTGGACGTGTACATCAACCACACAATTTGACACGAAAGGTATTGCACACTGTGTGTTTTGTGACGCATAGGACGCTGTGCTGTCACCAAGTGGTCTTTCTTGCATACTTAACCCTGTCTCAAGGAAAACCTAATCAGAGCATTGATGCATACTGAAAACATAACCTGCATGCCTTTGAAGTTTGAAAAATGTCTAGCTCATGTTGCTTGTTTTAACATTTAAAAAATTTAATTACTGCTCTTTGCAGAGAATGAAGCTTTACATTTTTGTGTAGTTAAAGTAACATTACTCTAGTATTCCAAATAATTCAGCTTAGGACGTAATATTTTATAACCCCTTCTGTTTTCAAAGTGCTATTGGCCATCTTGAAAATCCTTATTCAGGGGTCTTTGACTGCATTAATGTTTTTTGTTTTTTTTATCTATGAAGTATAATAGCTCTGACTCTTCTGAAGGTTTACTGTGGTATCTGGCCCTAAAAATGAGCATCAGGTCTTTCAAGTCCTGTAAACCGTTTAATTACTACCTTATCAAAGTCACTCAGATATTTACACTTGCCCAGTTTTTCTTACTTCCAACACATAAACTTCAAGAATTGTCTGAAATCGCTTCCTTTGGAGCTGGGACCCGTTTCCTTTATCTGCATTTACAAATTCAGAAATATGTTATCAAAAGGCAGTGTGATTGTTATTGTGACTACTAGTTATTTAATGAGATGCATGGAAGTTTTTGCATGCATTTTTGTGTGTGGAGGTTTGTATTTTGAGCGTTACTACAAGTGTTGGTAACACTTGGATATTATTATAAATTGCAAAAGCCCTGAATGAATTAGTTAATATTAGACATTAAAATAAGTGAACACCAGAATCCAAGTGATACTGTGTGTGTGTGTGTGTGTGTGTGTGTGTGTGTGTGTGTGTGTGTGTGTGT
>JBBJLS010000002.1:5689930-5722244 GCA_037577275.1 Bryconaethiops microstoma
GTGTGTGTGTGTGTGTGTGTGTGTGTGTGTGTGTGTGTGTGTGTGTGTGTGTGTGTGTGTGTGTAGAGTTTGCATGTGCTCCTCGTGGTGGTGTGGGTTTCCTCCAGGGTCTCTGGGTTTCTCCCACAGTCCAAAGACATGCATGTCAGGTGAATTGGGGATTCTAAATTGGCCGTAGGTGTGACTAAATGATCTGTGTGTGTGAGGGAATGGTGTGAGTGTGAGCCTTGTGGTGAGTCCTGCCCACCACAGATGCCATGCGCCCGTAGATCCCATGAAAGGCTCTGGGTACCACAACCCTTGTGAGGAGTAAGTGGTTACAGAAAGTGAGTGAGTGAGTGAGTTCTTGCCTTGAAAGACAGGCCTCTGGATGGAGTTTGAAGCTCTTCAGTGTAATCAGTAGATTTTAGAGCTTTTGTGCTCTGGCCTGTGACCCACAGGGTGTTCTACAAAGTGAAGAGCCGCAGTGCCCACATGAAGAGCCACGCGGAGCAGGAGAAGAAGGCAGCAGCGGCAGCTCAGAGACAGAGAGAAGAAGAGCAGGCGGCGGCGAGGGCCAGGCTGGAGGCAGATAGGATGAGAGCAGAGCTGGAGGGAGAGAGAGACGAAGAGGACGAACAGGAGGACAGCAGCGAGCCAGACGACAAGCGAGATGAGGACTGGGCCTGAGAGGATTGCCTGACTCTGAGCTCATTTGGACCTCTTATTTGGCTTTTCTTCTGTGTTTATTCTGTTGTGAGGAAAAATGGACTGTAAAAAAAATACTTTTTATCACAGTGAAGTGTCACATGTTGCAACAACAAACTCAACATGAATGATCTGAGCATAAATGATGTGCAAGAAAAAGACTTTTATAAAGGAGCCTCAACAGGTGCTCATTGTTTGTGTGTTAAGGTGTGTTAAGACTTCATTACTGAATGTCAAGTTAACTTGGACTACAGACTAAAGCAAGGTGCCCTATATTTGGAATTGATCTAATATGATATGATCAATGTTTTTAACACCATCCTTTGTAATAATGTTGGTGTTATTTTCTATGAATGTCAGATTTTATATCTTTAAGGTAACCCTTCACTGAAGGCTTTCATGACAACTGGCATAAACCTAAATAAATATTTATTGTGTCCGATTTCAACAAGCATCCGTTTTCATAAAGGCGGCTTTGGTTAATTTTGCTCTCGTGACAGTTCATACTGGTTGGAATCAGACTTCAGAAATGTTTACGCAGGTTTATGTCAGTTGTCGTTAAACGTCTTTAGTGCAGTGTTACTACCTTTATATATGTAAACCTTTAAAATAAGAGCTGATAGTACTTACATACTTTTTTTAATTGAATGTCACTCTTTTCTAATAATGAATATGTGTGAAAAGAGCTGTTTAAAAATAAGAGGTTATTATCAAAGAGATTATATTTTATTGCAATTCTGTTATCACTTCCAGGACACACTATGAATGATATCATTATTCCAAACACCTATGGGTAATTTCAATTGGAAATATTTTGTGTATGAAATGTATAAATGGTGGAAAAGTGTATTATTGATTTTTTTGGTGAATTTGAAATGCCTTTTTTCTTTTTTATACAGAGTTTAAGTTTTTAATACTTTTTAATATTAAGAATGCACTATTTTTTTTTTTTTTTTACAGAAGTGGGTTAAGGGGTGAGATTGTGGCTGCCTTTATCTAAAACAGCCATCTGGAACTGGGGTTTCTGTCTTTATCTTATAACCATATATTTTATAAATTTTTGGACTATTAGAAAATACAAAATAATAAAACGGTGCCTGTAAATACAAGCCTAAACCTTTTCACATTTATTCATGTTATATAACTATATTCAGAGTTTTAACAGTCTTTTAATTACCTTTAACTAGTTATAAACATCCCTCTAAATGATAAACAGTTGTTTGAATTCCTGTTGGCCCTTTTATAACACATTATTGGTTTACGGATGTCTGGCTTGTCAGTAACACTGCTTTTACATGATCAACATTTTCAGATTTGAGCAAAACAATATTAACATCTATCACAGTTCATTTCTCCTGAACTAACTGTTACAGACTACACAGGTCCAAATATTTATTAGTATAAAACAAAAGTGACAGTGATATGTAGCTCAAATAAGGGACAAGATTAGTGTCATGATGGCCAAAAGACTGATAGACATCTGTATCCTTCCTGCATGTCCACCTACAGCAACAACAACAACAACACAAAAACATAAGAGTGGTCAGTTTTATACTCCGCACATTCAAAAGAGATCTCTGTTCTTAAAAGGTTTCTTTATAAACAGTCAAAAAGACTCAAGTGAATGCTACATTAACGTATATGGCATATTAAATATACAAATATGCAAATTTTAATTCTAAAGCATATTTTTAATATTGTAATTGTCCTTGATATTATTCTTGCGACATGTGAGATTCGAGCAAAAATCAGTACTGTCCTACAAGTCAGTACTAGGGGACCTGATGAGGCCAGGTGGTCTTTACAGACCGGGGGCACCAGTGGGCACTAGCTGCCTACAGTTAGGCGAGAGTGAAGAAATCCTGAAGGTGACTTCATACCTCATTCACCTTTTCAGGTTAATTATTTAGCCTCTCATTATAAAATGTATGTAGAGGTGGGTGGAACTGCCTGAACCCTCCCACAGGTTTAAATACTGTACGTAATGAAATGACTCCATTAGAGGTAAACGTAGCTTAGCCAAAATAAATTGTTCTCTACAGAACTGCATTAAAACTTCTCAGTACATGCAACATGCATTAGCATAGGGACTGTCTTTTGTTAGGCCCTGTTTTTCTCTTTTTGGACCAAACATGTCATGGCTGAAGTGCCTTTTAGCGTATTGTGTAAATATGATTTACTGTTGAGGATGACACATCTGCCTCAGGCGGGGGATGCCAATAGAAATGTTGGGCTATGTATGGGTCTCTTTGCTTAATCTTAATTATCACGCTGCCATGATATTAAAACTTTAAGAGATTTGATCCCTTCTGTTATCCTATAAAACTGGAAACATATTTCCAGTTCTTATTTTCATCTCTAGCATCTAGCAAGTTATGAAGATGAGTATAAGCATGATATGACAATACTGCGTGATACGTTCTGTATTTAAATAAATGACAGCATGCTAATTTCTGCCCTAGACACAGTGTGAATTCCACTGAGCTCACCTTCTCCCATGGTTGTGGCAGCATCTAGTGTAGTAGACTGGGTCTGAGGGATTGCTGTTGTTACTGGTGATTAAAAAAGGGAAAAATTTTAACTCAATAGTAATAATAATAACAACCACACCAACAACAAAACAACAACAGTAATAGTAATATCATTATACATACATGAGAGAAAGAGAAAAGGTTCATAGTTAGTTCATAGAGATGGCACAAAAGTTCTTTTTCTTTTCCAATACTGATTTCTGAATCCATAGAATCAAGGAGTGGGAGCCCACACAATGCACGCTTGTGCTTTTTTCTCATCTAGCATAATTAACTAATTGATGAGCACTTTTTCAGGTGTGTAAAGAAAGTACAAAAATGTCTAGAGGGACTGGAACTGGCACCATATGTGAGTGTGTGTGGTTTCAGGCCTGAAGGCTACATCTGATTCATGTTTCCCCATCAACATGCAAGCCTGCGTCTTCTGTGAAAATAGTCCTCATATGGATACGCGGCATCTGAACTGTGCCCGCTCAAATTCATAGCATTACCTAGTGGACGCCCCTCTCAGTTCACTAGATTCCACTTGATTACATGCTGAGATGTGAAGCCCCTTAGAGAGTAATAGGATTATTATTGGCTCAGTTCTCGGCCTTACTGTGTGGTTATGTATGTTTGGGTTGAGAACTTACAAGTCTCAAAGTTCTCCACGAGCATGCCGTCAGTGTCACTGAGGCTGCCGTTGTTCGGGGCCGGTATTACGCCCAGCAGCTTGCACATTAACGGGTAAATGCTGACGCTGTCAAATGGCTCAGCTAAGACATTTTTCTTGAAATCCGGTCCAAATGCTCGAAATATTGTTTTCATGTCCATTTCCTGATTACTGAAGCCATGATCTCCTTTGTTCACATAAAAGATGTACCTCTGCAATACAAGATGAACAAATGAAAACATAGAAATGTACATGGTTTATCATCAATGGAGGTTTAAGGTAGAACACAAAGCTTACCGAGTTCAAATTGTAGCCTAAGTCTCCAATAAGTATAATATCTTGCATTCTACTGTTTTTCGCAATGTGAAAGCGTTCAGGAACCTCTTCTTTCTTGTAGACGGTGAGGTTTGGATGAGCGTTCTTCAGAGCGTCATAGACTTCCTGCTCTTTGCCTTTCCTGGGTCTTATCATGCCAAAGCCCCCATAGTCCAGAAGGTCAAAGTGGGTTAACTGAAGGAAATTCATATAATTTGACAATTTGATTTCCTCAACTTCTGGGTCCTTCTTAATGGTGGTCATGCCATGATCTGACGTAATGATGACATTTAGACTGTCGGTTAAGTTGTTCTTTTGGATAGATGCTCTCAGATAGCCAATGAGGTGGTCAATCTGCTCGATGATCTTCTTTCTCTCAGGCGTCTCTGGTCCCACCATGTGGCCCACATTGTCGGGTTCCCCATAGTAAACAGTGACAAAGTCAAAGTCCTCTTTGGTGTACCATTCCATTACTGTATCGATTTTCTGGCGCCACTCTGTTTCATTAGCGTCAGGGTGATCATAAGCCTCCACCAGGGATCTGTCCACGGCCTGGCCGCTGTAATTCACTCCACCACCGGGATAGAAGTACGAGCCAGTCTTAAGCCCCTGTAAAATATGAGACGTAAAGAATGCTTTCTTCTTTAACAAGCTACTCACTGAACAGGGACTCAAAGATTGTTACGCATCTGCGGAAAAAGTGTCTTATCCACTCTGCTCGTCATCCACTCACCGACAAACATGACTGAACAGCTAACGCAACTTTAAAAACACTTTAAACAAGATGACCCCTCCCAGTCCCAGTGTAGTGAGTAAAGCATTAATAGTTAATGGCTATTTCTGGCCCAAATAGCATTTTGCAGGCTTCAAATACTAAGTTGTATTTTCAGAAGAGTACCTGAATGCTCATTCTCATCCTTAAAAATGCTTGTCTGCTATCGTGATTAAAAATAAAGGTGCCATAAAGGATATTTTACACAATAGCATAGAAGAACCATTTTTGGCTCCGTAAAGAACATTTCAGTTTGTGGTTCCTAGAAGAACTTTTTTAAAGTTTAGAAAACTTTTGAAGAATCCACATAATATAAAGGCTACTGGAAGAGCGCCTGATAAAGAACCTTTACATCATTAAGCACTCACATTTACATTGAGTTCTTTATGGAACTAAAATGGTATAGTATGGTATAGTATAGTATAGTATAGTATAGTAAAAAATATACTATTATATATTTTTTTCTTTTCACTATTTTGTCATTTTTACTAAATGCTTAAAATAAAGATTACAGCAAAGCTTTTTTTTTCTAATCAAGCAAAAGACAGAAAATATGTATCAAATATGTGTCTTTTTGTCATTACTGTTTACCATGAACTCAAGAACATAGATTTATGTTTAACTACACAGCAAGATTTAACTGCACAGCACACTTTATGTCCATAGTGTTTAATTCTACTAATTTCATACAACAAGTAGTATAGGTGGAATTTAACGATTTAAATTGCACTTTCAGCCTCGGTTAAGTCCTTACCTGGTTCTGAGCTGTTATCCATAAGGGCAAAGCCCCGTTATCCCACCACTCTGATCGTTTCAGTGTTGCCTTATGAGTTAATTTAAGAAGAGTAGTGGAATTGAACATCATGTTATGGACAACTCCATGATCCTCTATCCATCTTCCTGCACAAAAAAGAAAACAAAGCATAGCATGTAACGACACAGAAATTCCCAGATTAGCAGATGTGGTATAGAACGACTCTACAGATTATATTTCAAATAATGTATATAGTTTATATATTGAGATTTTTTACATTTCACAATAAAAAACAAAAGATTCCAAGGACCATACATTACACCTAGACATGTGAAAGCACAGTGTTGTTTTTTGTGAGTCTGCTAACCCCCCCCAACACCCCCCCCCCCAAAAAGAAAGTAAAAGGAGGATGTT
This sequence comes from Bryconaethiops microstoma, assembly GCA_037577275.1. NCBI lineage: Eukaryota > Metazoa > Chordata > Actinopteri > Characiformes > Alestidae > Bryconaethiops > Bryconaethiops microstoma. The sequence goes on from JBBJLS010000002.1 coordinate 5,696,056, forward strand.
AGCGTGAGCCAATTTGATCTTTCATGATCACTTTATGAACTTCTAATCTTCTAATCTGCTCACGACCTTGAGCGTGCAGATATAAAGGTAATACTTTTGCACTCAAACTGCGTCCAGCCGGCTGTGTATCTGTATAGCCTCTGATATGATTGTGCTAATTGCTCGAAAAAGGAGGAGTATTTCAAAGTCGTGAAGAGACTCTGAACTCAGTTTAACTCTCATCAGACTTCTGTCGCCTCAGCATATATTCACAAACTGTATGGCCACTAAAACACTGGTGCGTCGCCATATAATAATATTAATTCCGTTGATTTCTTTTCATTGGAGTGAAAAAAGAAATTGCCTTCCTCGGTCGGTTATACACCTTTCATGAACAGTGGAGGGAGATTAGCAGATTCTGAAAATAGCATGAAAGAACAGCATGGAAGCTTTGATGAATTAAACCACCTTCCACGCTGAAAACTGTTCACGTACTTCGGCATACGGACAACTGTAGCTGGGCAAGACTGGAGTGATTATATGTTCATCACCTGTCACAGCATTCAGTCTTGTTTTATAGTTGATTGTAGCTATTTTTTAGTGTTTTTATTAAATCTTTATCATTTTTCAGTCCTTTTTTCCCTAGTGATTTTATTCAGTCTTTTTATTTTTTTACTACTTTTTACATATTTAATATTTATATATACTATCTTTATTTCTCATTTTGTGTTTTCAGTTCATTGTAGATGTTTCTTAGTGTTTTCATTCAATCTTTATATATTTTTCAGTCTTGTTTTTTAGTGATTTTCCTAGTGATTTTATTCATTCTTTTACATATTTAGTATTTATATATACTCTGTTTATTCCTCGTCTTTGCATAATGCTTGGCTACATTGCAAATAGCGCAAGTTTAAATTAAGGTGGAAAAATAATATTGTACTGTGCAGAAGTCCTAGTCATGAAAATTGTTTGAAACGGTTCATCTTTAGTGTGTCTTTGTCCTGTATAGACACATTACATAACATTAAAAGAAACACAGATATATGCAGTAAAATGTAACAAGAATTTCTTGTTGTATCTAGGTTAGAAGAACTTTCCGGTGCACGAGGACCATTCCTGCAGACTAGATGTGCAATAGTGGAGGACCTTCTTAAAGGTTAGGGAAACGTCACATGACGTAACGTGTCCGATCTTATGCCCATTGAGTAAATGTGACTGAAGGTTAGTTCCAGTCATGCAGAATCACTGATTCCACTAGAAGTTGCTCTTGGTCTTCAGACATTTGATTAGTTGTATGAGATGAGCTCCTACTGGACTGGAACAAAGCTGAAGATCATCCAAATATTTGGAAACTGCAGTAACAAATTGTGAGCAATAAAACTGAAACATATCACCACCTGCACTGAGGACTGGAGATGTTTATTGTCCCACTTGGTCAATTAATAACAATATTCTGTAGATCAATTATCATGTAATGAATGTATGGATAGTTTTCTTACCCGTAATAGTCGTGAAGTGTGATGGAGATGTCATAGTAATCATGGGAGGCGTGATGTATTTTGCCTTCACACCCTCCTTCACCAATTCGTCCAGATTTGGTGTGTTGACATCTTCATCATAGTTCCATCTGAAACCATCAAAAGAAATGAGCAGCAGCTTGTTGGATTTCCTCCTGGCTGTACCAGGCAGGGGCTTACTGTCCACACAGAGGGAGAAAACAATTAGCACCAGAAGTTTGAGCTTCATGTTGAGAGATTGTCCCAGTAGGCTCGCTCAAAAATGGTGCGCGGACCTCTGCTTTATAGTCTCTGCCAGATAAGATTGTGCTGAACATTGTAATCTCACAACACTGAACTTTAATACTTATTCACACAGCTGGCATGACAGAAATTCTTTGCCCTTTTTGAATATTTGCAGTCCAGCACTGCTGGATGTAGGAATACGACCATTTCTGTTCTGAAAAAAGGAAAAAGGAATGAAAAATTACACAATTACCATTTATTTGCTAAATTCAATATATTGGGGAAAAAAACTCAAATAAAATGTGGCATGTGCAAAAGTTCGATCCACTTTAAGCCGATCCACTGGTGTTATTTTTTATACGTCTATTTGAAGTTTGGAGTTTTTAAGCCTATTTGTATCATTAGGCCTCAATCCAAGTCAAGTGTTGACAATTACATAGTGTAATAAAATATTTATCCCGTATATATTGTCTATATATATATATATATATATGAGTACTTTCCCTTTGCATTATTCACTGTGCAAAATGTCAGCAACAAATAAAAGTTAAGGAAAACCAAAAGAAGATGTGGAAGATTAAGAAAGAGCTCTGGTCAGGTGTGCAAAGTACGGTCCTGGAATAGCAATGCTTTTACTCAGTGTACATCATCTACATAAAAGAATTAATGGAAGGTAACTTTAACTGTGATCTCATCACAAAAGTCAGTATCTGAAGTTTGCAGCACAACCACAGGGATTTGGTAACCAACTGATCTGGCGAAATAGAAATGTAACTCTGTCTGCAACGCTTAGAGAAAAATCATTTCAATGCAAGTACACCTCACCAGCAGTTAAGCATAGTTTAGGTTTTGAATATTATGTTTTATGAAGAATTCTACTAAAAATCAGCAACTGCTGGAAACCAGAAACTGAAGAAGAAAAGATGTTGGATATTACAACAAGACAACAATTCAAACATACAGCAAATTTAACCTCAAACCAGTACAAAAAATTAACGATTGGGATTTTGAAATGTCCAGAATCTGTCATTCCATCTAGTGTGTATTCAGGGTGGCAAATTTATTTCTAAACTAGAAACATTTTGCAAGGAAAAATGAAAAGAAATCCTAAATCAGGAAGAAAACAGCTGCTAGGTGAAGTGTTTGCATCTTTGTGTGACGTCCACAGGTCATCATTATTTAGATATGTTTGGGACTCCTATTCTGAAGTATGTGTATGTTTGTGTCTATAGTCACTGTCAGCTGTCTTGTGTTTAGTTTAAGTGATTGGATTTTATGATTGCTTTATGTCTGAGTGTGGTTAGTATTTAAGTTACAAGAGTTTGTGTATTCATTTGCTGGTCAACCCTCACATTTCCCCCCATGCTACCAGCTCCTTATGTGTCTTCTGTTTAGTGTGCTTTTGGTTAGGCCCTTGTGCCTTTTGTTTTTGTTTATGTGTAGTCAATGTCTTTTCATATAAAAAAAAAAAAATCCATCTAATGGAACCTGCATTTGTGTTTCGCCTCACTCCCCGTGCACGCCAGACCTGACACGTTGAATTATCTGGATATTTTTATGAGCAAAGCAAATAAGTTAATTTTAGTAGTTTTGTGATGGTAAACAATATGCATCTGCAAAAATAACAGCTACTACTGACATGCAAATCACACTCCTTCGCTAAATGTTTGAGGACACCTGCTTATCTAATGTTTCTTCTGAAATCAAAGGTACTTATAGGGGACTTTGCTCCTCTTTTACTGCTGTAACAGCCTCTACACTTCTGGGAAGGCTTTACACTAGATGTTAGCACATTGCAGTGTGAATTCGGTTGCGTTCAGCCACAAGAGCACTAGTGAGGATGGGTTCTGATGTTGGATGATCAGTTCTAGATCACAAGCACCATTTTAACTCATCTCACAGGTGATGAATGGAGCTCCACAGTTCTCAAGCTCCACAGCCTAATGCTAGGGGGTTTAAAACCTGTTTAGTTGGTGCTTGGCACTGGGCATGATGACCTTAGGGTCATGTATGGCATCCCATTCTATTGGTAATGCTTCTCTATGGAGATTAGCACAGTTGAATACTTGTCAACAAGGAAAGCACCTTAAAATACCTTAAATTGCTAATTAGAATGGGTGTAGACACTTTGCTGTTCATAGCTTATCATATAACATACAAATTAGTTCTTTATTAGTTCTTTAACAATCCTCCTTACATTAATATCGCAGTAGTCTTACCATGTGCAGTATCACGTGAAGTTTTCTAAATGGGTGCTAAATGATTTCATGTGCAATAGCGCAATACCATGTGAACATCACTGCTTATGTCAATATTACTGATCTACTACTGATCTTTATGTGTAATAGCAACTTTCTTAGCATTATTTGTGCCATTTGTAATTCACTTAACTGTAAGTTACTTATGTGTAATATTTATACCCCAGTATTTGTGTATACATCAGAGTGCATTTCATACAGAGGTTTTCCTACAGATTTTTATCGGATTTATTTACAATTTATATTTTATAATGTTCTTGTCTCCGTATCTCTGTGTGACTGTGAAGTCGTAACATAAGTAATTTCCTCTGGGATCAGTAAAGTTTTCTCATTCTGATTATATTATTTTATAATGTTATGATGCATAATGATAAATAATTATTACAATCATGGTTGAAATACACTCATGACATTGAAATGAAATACATAGACTTTAAAATGGAGTTGCTCCCCCTTTGCAGCTTCGACTCGTCTTTGAAGGTTTCCCACAAGATTTTGGAGTTTCTGTGGGAATTTGTGTCCATTCATTCTGTAGCATTTATGAGGTCAGACACTGATGTTAGACGAGAAGGTCTGGCTTGCAATCGGGGTTGGTTGGGGTTGAGGTCAGGGCTCTGTGTTGCCCAGTCAAGTACCTCCACAATAACCTCATCCAACCAAGCTGTGTCCACAGAGTTGAAGCATGGCGTTGTCCGAAATGTCTTGTTCTGCTGAAGCATTAAGATTGCCCTTCACTGGAAGTAAGGGGCCACCTGAACTCAATAAATGAGAGCTGTCTCAATACTTTTGTCCATAGTGTATCATCTGAAATTAATTATATAACAATATTGCTTATTTTTTATCCCAATTATACTTAATATTCTTACTGATATTGATGCGATATGAGTCCATTACTTATTGATGATAATGATGCATGACTGATTTTAGCCGTAATTGATCTGTGCTGAGTGCAGTGTGACCCAGTGGAGTTATTTATATAACAGGAGCCTGAGCTGCACAGAGGAGCTTCTAGAAAACAGAGGCTGCACAGCTTTTGCAGCTCCGGGCCACTGCGGGCGGGAGCTTCAACACGCCTTTCTTTAAACCCTAAATAAACTGCTTAGGCTGCAGTGCGTGGGCTGGAGGAGGAGGTGTGTTAGTTTTACTCCTGTTTTTCTTTCCAGCCTGAGTTTTTTTTCGCTCCTCCTGATGTTCCTTCACGGTGTTCACAACGACGCCATGCACTTCAAACCGAGCCGCAGCAGACTCTATACCACAAGATGCTGTGGATGCTGTCATGTCAGGACTGGGACCATCATCCTCGGTACCTGGTACATGGTATGGACCTCTGTGATTTTTGGATTTTCTTAAAATGTTTACATTTTCTTCCCTGCATCAGTCGTTGTCACTCGAGTAGCTAGCAATGCTAGCTCTTATATCAGCTTGCTCAAACATACATATAATCACTCTTATTAGTACATACGAAAGATATTTAGGTCTTAAGTACCACCCCAGTCTCATACCTTTATTATAAGCTTCAAACAATAAAGGTCGTTGGTTTTGGTCGAATGTTAGAGACCGAACAGATTCGAATGCTAGCAGAGCATGTTAGCTGTAGCCGTAACGAAGATAAATAATAACAAAATTCTTCATTTTAATAATGTAAATAACATTCCGGGGTAGATTCGTTGCTATGTTGCTCATTAAAAATATTGACCGTTTGGTGAAAGATGTAGTAGTTATGTTAGTTCATTTCGGGGCCGTTTTCTGTAAACTCGTAGCTAAATACGTGGGAGTTGACGTTAGCCCAAGCGCAGGCCTAAATCTGATGCTGTCTTCTGTTGGTGAGAATATAGGGGCCTGAACTCACTCTCAGGTCGGTTTTGTAAATGTATTACATTTTTAGTAAAATAGTTCATCTGAGACGTGTCTAAATTTATAACATTTTGCCCTGTTTGGCTATGGTGGCAGTAATTCAGCCCTGGGCCAGGAAATGAGACACTGATTCTTATTTCTTACACTTTATACACTTTTATGGACAAAAGTATTGGGACACCTCTCTTAATTATTGAATTCAGGTGGCCCCTTCCAATGAATGGCAATCTTAATGCTTCAGCACACCAAGACATTTTGGACGTGTCGAAGAACTTGAATGACCTGCACAGAGCCCTGACCTCAAACCCATCCAACACCTTTATCATGAGATTGCAAGCCAGGCCTTCTTGTCCAATATCAGTGCCTGAATGGCTGGGCACAAATTTTCCCACAGAAATTCCAAAATCTTGAGGAAAGCCTTCCAAGAAGAGTGGAACCTGTTACAGCTGCAAAGGGGGACCAACTCCATATTAAAGTCTATGTATTTGAATGCAATGTCATTAAAGTCCCTGTTGGTGTAATGGTCTGGCGTCCCAATACTTTTGTCCACATAGTGTAGCTGAGGCCGGTGTTGAGGTGAGATCTCCTGTCCTGGTGGATGGTGGAGCGTTCTTCTTCAGTAGAGGGCGACTATGCGGAGTGCTGTTCTGACATGGACGGTCCTTTTTGGAAGAAGAAACCACACCAGTTCCGGAATACAGAGGAAGTTTTCATTCAGGAATCATTTCTAAAACAGTAATGTGCTCTTAGAGCTTACTTAAAAACATATTGTATCATTTTTGTCTGACGTTGGAGTCTACGTTCACCTCCTCTGTTGAGGATGTTTTTGAAAATATAGGGTGTGCTTTGTTTACAAAGTGAGTAGGATGCAACACCACTGAGCCTGCAGCTCAAATATGAATAAATAGACTCTGTTTGTATCTAGCTGTGTCGTGGTGTTAGTATTTCGTTTTAAAAGCTGAGGACGACATAAAAGCAAAGGTATTAAAGGTTTATTTTGTTTTTTAAATCCGTTTCGAGTCGACTTGAGGCAGGAAAGTGGCGTTAGCTGTGTGCTAAAGCTAAACACGGGAGGTCTTTGACAATGTAAACACACAGTAAATCCTCTATGATAAATTTGAACGTGCTTTGTAAACCCCAAACTAAGGGCTTGTTCTTGGGGTTTAGTTGCATTAGTCTACATTTGCAGTCGACACCTTTCTTTATTTAAGCTATTTTGCGTAGCTATGATCCGACCTGACCAGGGAGATATGCATTTTTAAGCTAGCAGACGTGTTTTTCTGTTTTCAGCCAGAACGAGAAGAGTGGAAGCTGTTATAGCTGCAGAGAGGGAATAACTCCATAATAGTGTCTGTACTGAATTCAGTGTCATGAAAGACCCTGTTGGTGTAATGGTTAGGTGTCCCAATACTTTTTTCCCATAGAATGTATAATTATGCTATGTATTGTTGTTAAATGAATGCTTAGTTTTTTGTGTCATGTTTCTTAACCGACAATGGAATTTTTTTTCCCTAAAATATTGTAAATAAAAATGGTAACAATACATAGCAGCGACGTTAATTAGTGCCTGTTGATCAGATCACTCAAATAGCCAGAGCTGTTAAGCTGTCTGTAACAGAAGCCTAAATAATAATTCTAAAACATGGGTGTACTTTAACATAATTTCTGTATATAAAACAAGCATGTCCATCAGTAAGTAATGCTTCTCCATTGTCTTTCCAGTTTTGACTGCGATCGGGTGTTCCACAATGCCACATGAAAAAACACGTGCTGCCGGCAGAGTGGTGCTGGACCGCAGGAGAGCGCTGACCCTCACACCCGTTATAAAACTAGACAGCTGTCGGGTAAGTGGCACTTAAAAAAACAACAATTAATACATGTTTTAAATGCACAGTGCGGATGAATTTTGATCCACTAAAAATGTGTGTGGCTCAGAGTGGAGATCCCTTTAAAATCCACAAGAGGAGAGTCTCTGCTGAAGATGAGTGTGCAGATGCAGAAGTGGCCAAAAGTGCCAGAAAGTGCAACAAGGTGAGGGAGGGACAGTGGGGATAATTGATGTGGTTTTGGTTTTAAGTCTGAAATGTAGAAAACTACTCTGAGATAGTGTGTGACGGAAGTAATGGATATAAGAAAATGCATTACTGATATACTACGCAAGTATAACTTGTGACTGTAAGAAACTGTTAGAATGCGCTTCTTGTCTGGTGATGTTTAAAGTTTCTGGATGGTTTCTATGCTTTATTCCCTTTATTTAGATCCACTGGTCACACCTGGCTTCTAGTGATGGGTCCTCTCAGCCAAATCATCATCACAACGGTCAAAAAGCTCACCATGATCAGAATGATCTGGCAAAGCTGGACTTTAATGGGTAACTCATTTAAATATGCAAAGTGAAGTGAAATATTTGTCATGCATGAACACAACATAGCACAGCACAGTGTGAAATTTGTCACTTTAACCAAAACAGTGCGTAAGCGCCCAAGGTGCAGTGTGTAGGGCCGGTATCTTGCTCAAATGTACCTCAGTGGTGCCACTGTCAGTCCTGGGATTCAAACCCATTTCTTTCAGCTCGCAGGTGCAGTCGCCAGCTGTCCCATTTACAGAGATAGACAGAGGATTTGTGTGCTTCAGAGTAAGACAAGATGATTGCAGTATTAGCTTTTTAAATTGCTAAATTGCAGTGTAAGGTAAACTCTCAGTTAAATTACACTATTATGCGTTTACATGATCATAATACACTAGACCAGGTTGTTTTAGATCATGTCCAGTCTAGCTGCAGGTATTCCATTCCTGCTCCACCGCACCTAATCAAATTGTAAAGTTGATCAAATTGTAAACCTAATCAAATTGTAAAGTTGATAGTTAGTTGATGAGTTGGATCAGGTGAGCAGGGACCCATCTGAAACTCTCCTGGGCAGTCAGTTCCATAACAAATTCAGTCTTTTTTTTTTTTTTTTTACCTAAAGACATTAAGTTAAAAAACTTGCCCTGTGCTCAGAGTCACAGGATCTTTGATCTTACTTAGTTGTTGCTGAACACTTTACTTGAAGTCCTGTAGCATAATTAATGTACAACACTTTTATTATAATGCAGTAAACATGGAATAAGCACACACTTGGTGCTCTGGCTATTGGAAAATTAAACAAAATCACACATTTCTGCATTTCCTCAGTCGCACCCCCCACTTTTAACGTAACGTGCGTTTAAAGAGCAGTTGAGAATAAAAACACACATGTCCACTCTCACTCGGCTTATCTTTCACTCACCATCTGCCTCGTTCTGCTGTGTGAGCTCATTGGCTGAGCAAGATAAACAGACAAAAATTTCATTGGCTCGTTAAGTCAATAAATTAAGACTGCCGTTCTGAGGTGGAGTGTGGTTAAACTACTCTGAATGTGTGATTATGGATCAGTGTGTCATGTAAGTTCATGTTTTTAGTTATTGATTGTTGTATAATGGTGTATTAGAGGAATAAATAAAACACTGATCGGGAGGAGATGCAGGCAGTTGGTGTGAGAGAGGAAGATGCAGAGGACAGAAGGAAATGGAGACGGTTGATCCACTGTGGCGACCCCTAATTGGGAGCAGCCGAGAGTAGAAAGTTGTTGTATATTGGTGTATACTTGTAAAATTGTGTGGTTGAGAGAGTCTGCAGTCTTACTTGATGTAAAAGAAGGGTAGTGTGTTTTGTATGTGCTGTTCCACGTACCTGCATGATGTATATTAAATACGTGTTTCTCTTTAGGCGACAGGTGAAGGTGCTGTTGACAGACGTCCTCCAAACAGAAGAGGGCCGAAGATACTTGAGTAGTTGTGGACATGATTCCAGAAAGAAGCACCCAAAGGAGTCTAAAAGAGGAACTAGGGAGAGGTGGAGTGAGAGAAGAGGGCCAGCAGAGTACAGAGAGAGGAGGAGAACGAGTCCGTCTCGCAGGGATCGGATACTCTCACCATCCTCTAAAGGGACTGGGGATGATATATCACCATCTAAAGAAACCAGATCTCCGCTTCCCAAGAGACACAGAAGATTCACCAATTCACTGACACAGTCAGAGTCCCCATCATCAAACGATAAAACAAGTGGTTTATCTGATGAAACTGTCTGCCTGCAGAGTGAAAAAGCACATATTCCAACTCCCAGATGGGTAGAATCTCCTGACACTGAAGAGAATGAGTTATGTCCTTTAGGGGAAAGTGACGTTACAAAGTCTACAAGTGCCAGTTCTGTTCATTCTGAAGGATCCCACATTACTGATGATGAGCAAAATAAATCCAAGTGTAGTGTCCCAGCGGTTCGGAGAAGCAGTTCTTCACTGACCCTTTCAAGGCTCCGCAAAACAATACAGCACTTGGAGAGTAAAGTGCATTCCAATAAGGTGATTCCCAACAGCTTAGGGATTTTAGTAAACATATGCACTCTAATATTTTAGGACGTGGTTTGGTTCCACTTGCAATTTAATAATGTAGTATTGGTCATGTGGATGTTTGCATTAGGGCTGCAAGTAAGATTAGTTATATAATCAATTAACTTGTTGCTTAATATAACAATTATGCCTTTTTGGTTCTTTTTGCTGCAGCCATCATTCAAAGTTTTGTCTGGACAACAATCTGTGTCTGCTTTTGGGGTGTGGATGCATGTATTTCAACTGAGCAGAATAACCACATGTGTTATTTGAACATAGTGTTACTGAACACATATTTGTAAGTAAATGATGTGTCAGCAATAGAATGTATCAATATTTTTTATAACTAGTTCCTGCTGCTCATTGCAACCCTACTCTGATTTCTCCAGCACACCTAATTCAAAAACCTGATCTTAAGAACTTCTGATGCAGTTATCATAGTGTCTGTATGAATGTAGGTGTGTTATAATGATACGTTTGGCTGTGGTTGAATATAAACATGCAGGAGCCTAGCTTTTCAAGAGTGTGCGTGCTTGTATGTTTTTTTTGTGTCTTTGTCTGAAATTGCATTGCTTAGTTTTGCGTTATTCTAGCTGCTTCTGTAGAAACGCTAATTTCTGTTTGAGCTGTAATGAATGTAGGAACATACTGGAACATGTTTATTTTACTCTGCTTCTGTTTCTGTAGAAGAGTAAAAAAGAAATGCGGGAGAGTTCAGAGGCCACGGGAGAGGAAAAGGGAAAGAGTAACCAGGAGAAGGAGGAGGCTGCAGCTGTTCAGCAGAATGGGGAAGTGATGGAGGAGGGCGGAGGGTCCAGGCAAAGCGTCCTACGCCTGTCTGTTGCAGTTGGGGAACAGCCAGAAAAGGGATTGGGTGATGCAGAGGCACCACCCAACTGCAGTGAGACGCAGAACTCAGATCCTGAACTAAAAAAGGTGTCTAAACTACAGACTCCTGAACCAAGTAAGTAATCCTGGCAACTCGTCATAGTTGATTGAGAGTAATTATAGTGCTGTGAGGGGTTGTTCAGTTATAACCTAGCTGTGTTTCCATGAGAAAATGTGAAGTGTGATTGTGTGGCTGCTAGCAAACCCATGTTTTGCAGACAATATGAGCGTTTGTTGTTTTAAGTTTTTATGATCTTTTTCCCTTTCCAGCCTCCTCACCTCTAAGGATTTTAATGGCCGTATATTACAGAGCCAACTCAACCCCAAAGTAGATTTTTAAACTATCAATACTCAGCCCCTAATCATGTGATCAATTATCTGTGTACACACACAACACACTGGATATTAACAAACGTTTTGACATTGGAATGGTTTCAAAATTACACACAAGCTTGGATGAGAAGTGGTGCCTTTTTTGGCTAAAAAAGAGAAAAATTAAACGTAAGAAGATCAGTAGTGTGATTGATGATGCAGTCACACTAATAACTCATTTTAACATCATCCCAATACGAGGTTTTGTGGTGGAGTGAGGTAGTTAGATTGGTGGAGTGTAGCATTAGGAGCCATGTCTAATATTGGAGAAGTGGTGAACACCTGGAATTTTGTATTTTTGGATTAAAAAAGAGGGTTTGTTATGTTTCTGTTTACACAGGAAAAAAACCCAGAGTATTTCTTGCACATCTAGTCGAGATGATTATACGTAATTGTTATTTATTGAAAGATAGGTCTCACTCACTGTGATAGGTCTCACTCACCTTTTTCTCTTAGTTGTTCTTTCCAGTGAGGAGGAGGAGGAGGAGAAGAAGAATAATAGCACGTCACAACTTCAAACACTAGAGGGAGCTAAGAACCCCCAGACGCTGCAGAGACTTTCCCTGGCTGTGGAGAGAACAAAGGCCCCAGATCCGTACACTCATACCTCAGAGGTACCCAACCAAGGGGGCATTACAGATCATGTTATTGCAGTCACTCTTAGTTTCTGATGTATTGTAGGGCTTTATTATTGTTTGTTATTGATAATTAAAGCAAAATAGTCAACAAATACACTTTTTGGCTAAAAGTATGGGAACACCCCTCCTAACTGGTGACTTTATTTAAGGCACATCCATTGTTAACAGGTGTGTTAAATCAAACACATAGCCATGCAGTCTCCAGAGATAAACATTTCAGTTGAAAGGGTCAAACTTAGGAGCTCAGTGGGTTTAAATTTCATTGAATACCAACATTGCCACCAGTCAGTTTCTGAAATTTCTGTCTCGGACAACTTTAAGTGCTAGTATTGTGATATTGAAGCGTCTAGGAGCAGAGACTGCTTGGCCGCAAAGCTGTAGGTCACCCAAACTCGCAGATTGGGGCCTCTAAAAACATCAGCACGAGAACGGAGCTTGAGAAGCTTCATTCTCATGGCTGAGCAGCTGCACACAAGCCCAAGATCACAATGGAGGAATAAAGGGCTAGCACTGTTGTAGATTTTATACACAATTGTATTCTTCCATCTTTGTTGCAACAGTTTGGGGAAGGCCCTTTCCTCTTTCCATGGTTTGATAAGTTTGGTGTGGAAGAACTCAAGCGGCAAGTGTATGTCCAGTTACCTTATTGAGGTGTAATGGTTGGGCCTCCACATACTGTTAGCCATACAGTGTACCTGTTTTTCATTTTGTTGAAAAATATTTTAGCATGAAATTTAGAACAAAAGTCAATAAGTTCATATTTTATGTTTATTTTTGTTATTTTTACAAATATTTTGCAAAAACAGTAAAAAGAAAAAACAAACATTCTTTGTTGCAACTCTTCACTCAGTCAGGCAGATTAATTTATAATTCACTGGTTATTTCAAAAAATGTTTTGATATTTATTTGCAGCCATCATGCATTTTATTCATAACTATATGTTGGCCTAATAGGACATGGACAGGATTTTTTAAACAGGTCCAGTTTGCTTATGTTAAATAGATGCAGCCATGTGCGCCGGAAGCATTTTTAACGTTTGAGGGGGCGGGGGTGATGCAGAATTCTACATGTTGTATATAGTATAGAAGCCTGTATAGAAGCCTGTATACAGACTTGTGTATAGAAGCCTGTATACAGACTTGTGTATAGAAGCCAGCGTATGGAAACCTGTGTATAGACTGCATAGAAAGATTACTGTGTGCTCAGTTCAGTATTGGTATTAGTGACTGCGTGGTCAGGTAGTTACAGTAAAAATACATCCTATCAGTGTAATGTTTTCAGCATTGCAGATTTGGCTCATAGAACTGAATGTCTCCTGCCAAATGGTAGCAGCACTGAACTAGAGGACAAATGAAAATATCATGCAAATATCATGTTAGTCAGCTGTAGCTTTAGCATTAGCCTACCATAGTAGTTCCCAAAAAACACAGTTCACTTTTTACATCACTAACAAGATGTGAAAAATTCAACTTTAACAGTGTTTCAGGAGCATGAAAACAGGGCAGGAAAATTGCTAACAGCTGAGGGGTTACAGATCGGCACTGCCTCCTCTCTTCTCTGTCTAATGACTAATCCAAAGGCAGAGTGAGTGCCTATAGATCCCATTTTGTCCCACACAGGGACATATTTGTTAAATCCAGTCTTCTGCATTAAAGGGACGATTTTTCAGTTTCTCTGATTTGTGCAGGACAGATTTTCTGCGGTTTGAAAGGCAAAAGCCACATGAAATCAAGCCTCATTTGTCAGTGGTTTCAAATCTGAATCAAACTGGACAATAAGTCGGGTTTTATATTGTGTCTTATAATTGTTCAGAAGTTTGAGACAAAGAACTTTGAGACAAAGAACTTTGGAATGCTTAAACGTGGATAACAGAAGGTTAAGCTTTCACATGGGTAATCTTTTTACTTTGTATGCTGTAGTTAAAATACAGCATTAATGTTTTGCTTGTTAGTTGGTAAGGAACGGTACACATCAAAATCTAGGCTCATAAATAAGACTGATTCATATTTGCCTGCTCCTCCCTGTTAGTGCACTCACATGTGCATCATTACTGTAGCAATAAATTTGGATCTGTGAGCAAATGTCTGACCACACAAATTGGATTTATTCGCTTGTCAATTTAGATCCTAAAAGTCTTATCTGGGAACCAAATCTAATATGTCCTGCAGTGTGAACAAAAACACCATATTATTATGAAGGCCTGTGCCTGTGTTTGCAGTAGCCTCTGTTCTTCTCTCTCACTGACTCCGCTGGTCTGGCATGCCCTCTCTGCCTGGCGTTAATGTGCCAAGGCCTGTCGAATACCATGTGTGAGCAGAGTGGAGATCCAGAAGTGCCTGTAATGTTGGCTTATTCTAAAAACAATATATTACAAGAACTGAGCAAGTCGTCGTTTTTTTTATATTGCTCAGACAGACCATGATTGCCTAAAATGTGAAGATTGAAGAGGTTAGGCAAATAACATCTCTTCAGCAAGCTGTTTTATATAAAGCAGGACAAAAGCCTTTTCATACAAGATATTTCCATAATACCCAAAAGATTCCAAAGATAAATGAAAAAAAAAAAAAAATCACAACACAGACATTATGTCAGTGGCCTTAGAGTGTTTGATATCCGTAAATAAACAAGAACGTTTAGTATGCACAGGGTCCGCTCTCAGGGGGACATAGTTTTGTGCTTACAGCACATTTCCTGGAGCCTTGATCAGCCAGATACTGCTCATGCACGTGCAGATGCCAGTCACTTCGGGAAATTTGCGGCACACTCTGCGCGTGCATTGAGTCAGCTTCTCGTGTGATGGCCTAAAGCTCTGATTACTTGGTCCCGTGAGGTAAAGTCCTTCATGAAAGACCATTGGGAGACGAGGTCATCTTATAGCAAGCTGTGCGCAATCTGGGCGCTGGGGTTTGATGCTCCTGTACAGTAAACCTATACACACGTTTAAACCATGCGTTTAAATCATACTTCATGCTTAAAACAGTGCAAAGTTACAGAAAAGGTTGTCCAAAGTTTTTATTCTTGTGGTAAAACTGACTTTAAGTACAAACACTGACATAAAGTGTGCAGAATTCTTCCTGGCATTCGCTAATATGAAATTTTCACCTGCTGTGTTCCTGCACAATCGGTAGTCTCCCAAGAGCTCACAAACCTCTAAGATTTTGCAAACATTTGTCGCTTACAAAATTCTTGTACGGTTTATATATTTAATGTATGTAATTTTCCTTTGATTGTAATTGCACTTTTTGGAGCTGAATGATGACTTGTTATCTTTCTGTTTTTGACACCGTCGGCACTGCTTGATCTTGTTTGATGTAGACCTAGAATTCGGTTCGGCTAATTTGCAGTCGTATCTTTTGGGGAAAAATACTGCAGAAATAAGATTTAATTGTGATTAGACCAACATGCACTCCTTTGAGCCTTTTCCATGCTTGTTTGCTTTCCAGACCTTCATGAGCCCTGCTTTGAGTGGTTCCCCTGAGATGGAGCTCCAGTTCTCTGCTCTCTACATAGCCGGCCTCAGTGCCTTGTCCAGTGGGCTTATGAAGGTATGGTTGAGACAGTAGACATAATAACATTCAGAATGTTCAGAAATGACATCCAGTATTTGAAGAATTCATGTTTGTGTGAAGTTGAGCGTGTGTATGTTTTCTTGTCTTTTGCAGATCACACATGACAAAATCCTCATTTCGTTGAAAGGTATTAGAATTTATGTCTGTGGGTTTTGTCTTTTTAATCTTCAGTGAAGCTCAGTTGTCCTTACAGCACTATGAAGCTGTAGGTATGATTCAGATTTGCATTAAAAACTGCAATATTGCTTTTAATTTTTTTTTTTGTTGTCCCTCAGATACAGAGGTAAAAGCTTTTTTGCCAACAGCACATGTGCGCAAGTACAGTGTTTGGGATGGACTTCTAGCGCAGGACAGCGCTTTGGTTAAACAAGATGAAACCCCACCTCCGTCTCTGCTCCTACTATGGCTGTCTGAAGCTCAGGCACGGTGCCTGTCCAGCGACCTGTCTGTCATACAGCCAGGCACACGTCCAGGTCAGTCAGTCACACTAGTGTACTTTTCCTGGTTTTCCTGTAATAGAATTAAGTTCTTGTGTTTTTTCTTGTTGTTCGTGATCCTACAGCTGAGGGCAGCGTCTGTTTGTTACTGTGCGTGTCTGAGCCCTTGAAGGGTATAGAAGGTGCCCTGCTTGCCTCTATAATGGACATAGTGGGCCTCACACACGGGAACACAGAACTTCTTACCCCGCTTACACATCCTGAGAGCATGAAGCTCCTGCAGAGTGGCCGAGACACACACCTGCTGCAACTGCTGTCCCCCAGAACAGACACACACACTTCCACGGAGGAGACCGTAACTACACCAGAACCTGCAGCCACAACTACAGCTCCTGTTACTACAACAACTTCAGTGAGTGACACACCGGTGAGGTGGTTCTGTGCAGTTTAAAAAATGGGTCTAAGGTGTCTGTTTAGATAGTAACGTCAAAGATTCAGTTCGAACAATTATTGGTATATTACTTGACATTATTGCTGGGTTTTCATTTAACTTGGAAGTAATTGATAGTTATTACTCATATTGTGAGTCGCTTTGGATAAAAGTGTTATATTGTGTTACGGTGTTACATATGTAATGTCATATTACGTTTACCATTGAGTTATTATGGATTGTGGCAGAAACAAGGATGTGTTGCTGTTATCAGTGTTCTTCAACACTTAATTGATTTGCCGAAGGGTTTTCAGCAGTGTGTCTGTGTGTGTGTCTGAGTCTGTGTTCCATGTGTAATTTCAGGACTCAGAAGTCCAGGCAAATTCAGTCTACACATTGTGTCACAGCAGAGGTCAGGGCTCTTATAGTGTATCCATCTCAACCGCACCTGGAACAGAGTGGACGCCATACAAGCACTGCGGCCCTGCACGCAGGTAGTAGATCTTAAATTGAGTCTGAAATTTTAAACAAAAGACGCAATAAAGCAAGAGACGTGTCAGGTTCCTGTTTGGCTCGGACAGTGGTCTAATTTTGAAACTGAACCTGACTGTGATGTGAGAACATTTGTTCTAGTTTGTGATGTGAGAACATTTGTTCTGGTTTGACCACCATCAACCAGAGACTAAATAACACTCCACACTATCAGTGAAAGCACCTGCAAGTCAGGATATTTATCAGGTCATCAATAAACATAATTGCAGTTAATGGTCTTCTGGTTTATAAAGATTGAGCTCCAAGAGGTTTACTCTCCATGTCCTCAGGCTGATCCAGTTTCCTCCACCGCCATGTAAAGGAGCCATAACTGTGACCACTGAGGACCTGGAGTGCCTGGATAGTGGGGAGTTTCTCAATGATGTCATCATTGACTTCTACCTCAAGTAAGATGTTTACATGATGTGTTTTCATCATGATCTGCACGCCTTCACACACAAACAATCCTCCACACATTGAACTTCGTATAAGTTTTCCGTTCTGTAACATTCCATAAACATGATGCCAGATGTTATGTTGTAACTGGAGATTTGATTTGTTTGCTGGTATTTCACATGCATTGTATATGGAACCTCTTAGATCAGTCCCTTGTGAGGCTCAGAATGACACAGTTTAGATTTAGAACTAACCTAAAAAAATTGAAAGCAGACTGTAACTAAAATGAAGCGGGAATGTACATTGTTTGATATAAAAATGGGAACATCATAGTTTTAATGAAATAGAAGATCCTCTGTGATGAAATGCTACTGTTCAGAATTAATTTTGGATTTTGGAGCAGTGTACTAATAAAGGTGTGTTCTCACATGTGTGTCAAAGGTATCTATTAGCTCAGAAGGCCCCTCCTCAATCAGTGAAGAGATCTCACATTTTTAGCAGCTTCTTCTACAAGCAGCTCACTCGGCGTGACAATGCTAATGAGGACAGCACCAGCACACCGTAAGTGTGTGGAAATAAATTTAAAAATAATAATAAAAATGAGCCTTCCAACTAGAGAACAGATGTGCCTTTGTTTTGCTTAATGGTCAAAAAATATTGTGTGTGGGTTTAGAGCTCAGCTAAGAAGGCACCAGCGTGTGAGGACTTGGACACGGCATGTGGACATCTTTGAGAAAGACTTTCTGTTTGTGCCGGTGAATCAAGAGTGAGTAATACCTGTGTGTTTGTGAATCTGAGTATTTATATGATTATTTGTGTGATGATTATCTGTGTGCCTGTGGACATAACACATATTTCTTTGCATTGGCTGCTTGTTAACAGTGATAATATTTTGTCTTAAACTGTTGTGTTTTTCTGTTATGTTGTAGAGCACACTGGTATCTTGTGGTGGTGTGTTACCCCGGGATGGATGAGCCACAGTGGGTGGAGAGAGAGGACCAGGACTCAGTACAGTATGGGACTGACAACTCTAGTGACTCCATAGCTGGGAGTGAGACTCAAGAAGGTAGCAGGCATAACAGTGATGGAGAGAAGAGTTCAGGTATACTGAGTAACCTCTCTCTGTTTGCAGTATTGTTGTGTGTGCGCGCATTTTTTGTTAGACATAAACTTTGTTTTTCTATTCTCTAGATGAAAACAGTTCAAAGTCCCCTCCTGGTCCACCAGTAGGTTACTTTATTTTTAATGACTAATGACAAATACAAAAACTATTTTGAAGAATATTTCTATATTGCTATGTTAATCACCTCCATCCTGATTCTGTAGAATTGCACAGAAAAGACGTGTAAGCGCAAGACTGTCTGTAAGAGGTATTTGTGGGCTTTTCTTTGAATATCCTAAGTCAGTTCTTACCAGCCCTGGTCCTGGAGTAGCCCTTGCTTTTCACATGTTGGTCTTTTCCTTCAACACACCTGGTCCAAGTAAGAATCAGAATCAGAAAAGTTTATTGATCTCAGAGGAAATTGCTTATGTGATGACTGCCACAACACACAAAGACACAGAGAGACACAAGACACAAGAACAATATAAAGTAAAATAAGTCTGAATAAAATCAAAATAAAAATCCGTAGAAAGAAAACAACCACAATATGAACAGAAATAAGTTAAAATAAGTTGATATATTTGAGCCAGAAAGACAACAAATGTACAGGACAGGGAAACTCCAGGACCCTAGGATTGGAGACCTGCCCATTATGCAACAGACAACTTTGAAAAAGTAATAATTAACAATATATTTTATCAATCTGAAAAATATACATAAATGAAAAAGTTTGTGTTCTTGTGTGAATTTTCTCCAGACCTTGCATTCTCATCATGGACTCCCTGAAGTTGTCTGTTCATGAGCGTATCCTCAAGCTCCTGCGCGAGTGAGTGTTTAATGTTCTACCTTTTGCTGCTTCACACTTTCTTTCTTTTTGGCCCCATGTACGTATGTATATATGTGTGTATGTATGTATGTATGTATGTATGGATTTAAAACATGTATGTATATGTGTGCTTTTTTCCCTAGATATTTGCAGGTGGAGTGGGAGGTTAAACGAGGTGGGCAGCGAAACTTTAGTGCAGAGCGGATGGTGGGCTCACACTGCCGGGTCCCCCTGCAGGACAACAGTAGTGACTGTGGCTTGTATTTACTGCAGTATGCGGAGAGCTTTTTAGAGGTAAATGCAAAGGAAGCTGATAAAGCTGTATGTAATCTACATCTGTTGCTAATAATATTCTGCACATATAGTGCACTGCAAATTAGTACACCTTTGTGTATGCCCCCAACATAGTTTGTTGTAAACCGTAATTGCAAGTAATTGCTAGAGCTTAGAGCCTTTTAGTGAATGACTCTGATAAGATGCTACTGATGTGTAATGAAGGATGCACAGAATGATTTAATTTAGACCTAACCGGAATGGGTTAAGTTAGCTGCAGCTAAATCCAATTGCAGTGCTTCTGTTATGGGACAGTGTGTGTTAGACCATTTTTCCACAGTGTAGTGAGTTTATGCCTTTTCACACATTTCTTTGGATGAGGAAAGTCATAAGTTAAAGTTTGAAAAGGTACTTGTGCGTATTAATGCCACCTTTCACACTGAGACTGAAACTGATGGACCGCCATGCTTCATAAAATTAAACAGAGCCAGAGGAATTTCCTTTTTTGCATGTATGTGTTTATTTCCAGGCTCTCCATGGTTGTTCTTGTAGTTTCTGCATTGGTTTTAATGCTCAGGGCTTAGCACAGCCTCAGATTCTACCACTGCCATCCCAAAATACTCTCAGGAAGGAAGTAAGGGAATCCCACTAATTTTTAAAAATGTCTTCATGTTGAGATTAAGATGTAAAGAGAGTGGTTTGATGTTTAGGTAAATACTATTTCTAGAACTGCTTACTGTCAGAACTGTTCACAATGGCAGTGATGGGATATGGTGCCTGATGCTTTAGTTGTTTTATAATTGTACATATTTTTAAAATCCATTCGTGGTGAAGAGGCAAGGCAAAAAATAGTCCTTAAAGAAAAAAAATAATGTAGACATTGTGATTCCACAGTTATTCAAAATCCAGTTTCACATCAAAACATTCTGGATGATTTTTCACCCTGGAATTTTGAAAAATCAGTGCAGTTCCCCTTCAATTTTCTTCCTTTTTTCAGGCCTGTGAAGAAGCCTTATATCACTGTTGCTGTAAAATGTAAATCCAATAAACCATTCCACCCTAGAATGTGAAACAATGAAGCTTCTACAATTAACAGTTTACATATGGGGTAGAAATGGGAAGAATGAAAATCTGACGACAGCCAGTTAGTTTTTAAGACAATTCAGCTGCAAATCTCTACTGTGTGTATACATACCCTATGCGGTGATAAAATTACTGGTTCACAGCAAACCACAGTAAAATTCACCACTTTTAGTATTGCTGTTTCCACACTAGGAAGAGCTCTTTCCTGTTAATATATTTAATACACATTATAACTGGCGCTGCATGCATCGTGTGTTTCTTTTCTGTTAGTAAAAACATAGTAGAACGCAGTGAGATTTGCCTGAGATTAATGTTATGCATGGTGAAATGTTGTACAGCAACAAAAATCAATTTTTTGTAATTAAATTACACATTATAAATTCACATTAGCCAGACTAATAGTAAAAAAAAAAAACATGCCTAAGCAGACTGGACTCTTTGCCTCCGATTTGTGATAATATGGGCCAGCTATCCCATCCACCATGATTGCAAATGTTTGCTCACTGGAATTAACTGAACTACACCCAACTTCAACGTCCTACCCAGCCTGAGTTCAGAGACTGCTATGTTTTTGTTTTTATGGAGACGTGGCTCAGCGGCAGCGTTCTGGAAACAGATTAGCAACATGCTAACATACCGCAGTGACCATAATGTAGAACAGAGTGGGAAGATGAGAGGTGGTGGGCTGTGTGTGTGCACACACACTCACTGGTGAACTCTATGCTCATCTCTAGTTACTGCCTAAAGCTGCTGGAGTTTGTGACTGTGAGATGCAGACTGTTTTATTGGGGCAGCTGGTGGTTAGAGAGTTGCCCCTGCAATCGGAAGGTTGTGGGTTTGAATCCCAACTGCTGTTGTTAGGCGTACCTGACCTAGGTGCCTTGAGCAAGGTACCGCCCCCACACACTGCTCCCCGGGTGCCCCTCGTTGGTGGCAGCCCACTGCTTCACTTGGTGCATCAGCACTCACTGGTGAACTCTGTGCTCATGTCTATTTACTGCCCAAAACTTCTGGAGTTTGTGATTGTGAGATGCAGACCGTTTTATTTACTGTGGGAATTCACCACTGTGCTCATAGTCACAGCGTACATAATGACTTGAATTATGCATCCATGCTGTCCTCTCTTGGAAATTCATGCCTTCTTTACAAGCAACTTACTTTAAACAACTGGAGCCATGCATGGGAATGTTGGCCTGAGAAAATAGTATCTATATCTATCTATAAAATAGATAAAAGTCACAGAAGACTATAGTAGTAGACTGTGGTAATGCATTTCAGTAGACAGAGTAGATTTAGGCTAGCCTATCTTTTAATATGGGTATTAAACAACAACAACAATAATAATAATAATGATAACACAATAACAATAGTAATGGCTGGTCTTAATTTGGTATCCATTTTTTAAATGTGGGTCCTTCTGTCAGTGTTAAGAAGCCCATATGTGTAGAACATTTGAACTTCAAACATGTATTTTCTTTGTGCTGTTGTAGGATCCTGTGGTGCACTTTGACCTTCCACTGAGGCTAGAGTGCTGGTTTCCACGACAACAGGTGCGTGAGAAGCGGGAGGAAATTCGGGACCTTGTGCTTCACCTGTACCGCTTTCAGCAAAGCTCTCTAGGAAACGAAGGCTCAGTGGACAAAGCCGAACCAGGGAATGTAGTTCAGTAGCATAACGTCTTCAGGAGCATATGGTTATTTTACCATGCTTTTATTTATCACCTTCATTTTGCTTGTCCCTTGTCTTAGGCCTTTTATATATTTTTTACGCTTTTGTACACAATGATGCAAAAACTTGAATTTAGAATGTAATAAATTTTTTAGGATCAAGTGAAAGTTCTTGTTGTTTTATTTGCATAGAAGGGAATGGATGAGTGTGATGAGTGCGTGAGATCTAACCCAGACTAGAGCTTATGTATGTGATTTGTGGTGAAGTGATAAGATCTTTCACCAGGCAGCTGGTGGCCTAGCGGTGAGGGCGTTCGTCCTGCAATCAGAAAGTCATGGGTTTGAATCCCAAGACTGATAAGCACCTCTGAGGTTCCCTTGAGTAAGGTACCGTCCACACACACTGCTCCCCGGGCGCTGTGTTCCTGGCTGCCTGCTGCTTCACCTGCTAAATGAGTTAAATGCAGAGGAAGAATTTCGTGCTGTTCACACTGTGAGCACTTTACTTTAGTGTCGTATCAATCTGTGCTTCTGATGGTTAGCTAGACGGGAGAATGGGTGCGTACGTGAAAAAGCAGTATTAGCACTATCAGACACTTAGACTGAGATTAGACAGATTCACACACCCCTTCTCTTTCCCAGTAATCCTAGTAACCCAGTCCACTCCATATTTTAAGATTGTTTATGAACGGGAGGTCCGAGGGTGGGTTTTGTTTGTGACATATATGTGTCAGGGCTTATCTCTTTGTCAGTAGTCATTAGTGACCTGCATTTTTTTTGCTTGTGGAGTTTGGGTGTAAGTGCATTAACCGCCTGCCCCTTGAGCACCATTTTCCTGTATTAACTTCTGACCCTCACGTGCCCCACCAGGTGTCGACCCACAGGCAGTTTTTTCTTACTGGGTTAGTGGAGTGTTTCTATCTGTAAGCACGTAAGGTGAGCTGCATATAGGATGAGTGAGTGTAGAACGCCACGTTCAAAACTGCTACTCTGAAGATTGCCAGATCCATTTTAATCCTTCGTCATGTTCATTTACATGAAGTGGCTCCACCGTTGTACATGTGTATTTTAGATGCCCTTGTCCTGGGTAACTTACATCATTTTATTCATGTTACAGATGATGGTGAATGTATCATTAGGTGTCATGTTCAAGGATTATTGTAGCAGGATATGCTTGTCCAGACCTTAGTCTTCTGTGTGTAACAGGAAACACTGTCAAGATAAACTGGCAAGGCTCTCAAATATAATATATATGCAATGTTTTAAGAGACAATACAACTAGGGGTAGCTGATTCCATGCTCAGCAATTTGTAATGTTTGAGTCAGCAATTGTTCTTACAACTCAGTTCTTGTTCTAGGCCTCAAAGAAAATCCCCTCACCTCAGGAACAACTTGAAACCACGACCGTTTGTACGCATACTTGCTTGTGTCTACTGTTGTACATTTGTAGTGTCTGCATGAGAGATTGTAAAGTGTTCCTTAGCTAAGGATAGTGTGTAGCAGTACTGAGGATTCATGTCCATCAAGCAACACCTTTCTCTCTTCTTTCTTTCTCTCTGTGAATCTGTCCTCTGTGTCCTCTCTTTATTTCTATCGCTCTCCTTTCTTTATCTCTCTTTTCCCATATGTTTCTTTTTCTCCTTATGCTCTCTCAGCTCACGTTTTCTCTGTTAAGCACTCTCTAACTCCAGTCCGTCCATTTACTTCTTGACGAGCTCCTCTACAGGATTACCAAATGAGATTAGAGAGAGAGAGAAAAAATCTCATCGTGCAGTTCCATCTGTCTACCTGCCACAGAAGGAGCTCGGGCATCCCGATGACACACCTGCATTCATCAGGGGCAGTCTGGACGGACAGAACGATTGGAAACCGACTATCAGTGTTGCCTGTGTGATCCACACACAGTGGGCTATGCTCAGGTGTTTGGAACTGTGGGATTGTTTGTTGGTGCGTCGTTTTCACACAAGCCAAAGCTGTTCCCCTGCCACCTCCTTATAAGTCTCTGCAAGTGACAGGAGAGGAGTCGCCATGAGGCAGCTTGTCTGGACCTCCAACCTGTGCTTTTTAGCCAGTTTTTTTGCAATTGGCCATTTGGACATTAACACTGGTATGTATCTTTTAAGCACATAGCCAAGAGGGACATTGAAAGTATAGTCTAGGAGGGAAAAAGCTCCAGGTATATACATTTTGCGGCTGTAGGTGTTCCCACATTGCCTGCCATCCATTGGGTTAAATGGGAAAAATGGGAGTCACCAAACCTAGGGCCACCAACCAGTGCTGTTCTGGCTCTCAATACAGTATATCATTAAATCAAGGGTTATACAACTCCTGATTACATTCATAACTGGGCACATGTGGGTTCTAGAGAACTGTATTAGATAACTGGATTCTCTCCTGCAAACTATTAGTCTTAAATTTGTCATGCAATATTTCCGTTTATTATGAGTTATGGAATTTTTAGGAGTACTTAAAATATTACCATTCTTATATTGGTAGGGTTCAGTTTTCAAAGAGCCTTAATCATCGTACTCTGAACAGCCAGAGTAAAAACCAATTAATAATGGACTCTTAACATCACGGTAAAATTAGTGATGTAAAAAAAAAAAATGTAAGGAAAAAACTAAACTGTGTTTGTACCTGGGGTTTTCCAGATGCAGCTAACTGGGTCCCCAAACTACGAAAGCCAGATAAACTCTCTCATAGCTCTAATATTTCGTGGGGACAGACTCCATCAGAAGCGCCTGAAAACCGAGGACTCCTTGCACGAAGGAAACGCAACGTTCTTCTGGCCAGTGGAGTGCGAATCTGCACTCAGGAGACTGTTCAGCAAGCCTTAACCAACCATCTGAAATATTACCAGCTCAGAGGTGAGACCCCTGTTATAGACTGTTCATGTAAACAGTACAGTAATAAACATTTATCCTGTTTCTATATTTTTCTGAGGTTTTGATCCCAAATATCCTTCTGTTTTGCTCTCTGGTGTGGTGAGAAAGGTTCTGTGTTATCTTTTCGGCAGTGGATGTAAATATCCTGATGTGTTAAAGGTTTTAGCTAGGCTAGGTTTACGCTACACCACTTATCACCATTTCCATGTACTTCACACCTCCATTTGACTGGAGCGTTATGGGCAGTTCTAGTGTTTGTTTATACTTATATCACCTTCCTTCATCAATTTATAACTTAAAGAACCTGCTTCTAATGTGTTGTTGGCAGAAACCACAGCACACCTTCAGAAGTCTCAGCCACCACCTGATTAGCAGCAGATTGTTTAAACCCTGTTAATTGAGAGGTGGGGCCTCTGTGGGATGTGCTGGATCGAATTAGTTTGTTCAGCACATTACACAGATGCTTGATCAGATTGAGATCTGGGGAATTTGTGGCCGAGTCAACAGCTAGAACTCCATCGTCTTCAAACCATTCCTGAACAATATTTTGGTGTGCCACCACCTTTAGAGAATACTGTTGCCATGAAGGAGTATACTTGATCTCCAGCAGTGTTTATAAATGCGTAAAAGTGATTTAGTGGGGGCAGCTGGTGGTTAGGGAATTGCCCCTGCAATCAGAAGGTTGTGGGTTTGAATCCCAACTGCTAGTGTCAGGCGTACCTGATCTAGGTACCTTGAGCAGGGTACCTTCCCCACACACTGCTCCCTGGGTGCCCCTCGTTGGTGGCAGCCCACTGCTTCACTTGGTGAATGGGTTAAATGCAGAGAAAGAATTTCACACTGTTCACACTGT
>JBBJLS010000002.1:5740743-5755921 GCA_037577275.1 Bryconaethiops microstoma
ACACACACACACACACACACACACACACACACACACACACACACACACACACACACACACACACACACACAAAAAATGTAACCACAGGTTAATGGACCCATGTCGGCTTATATAACGAGAGTGACACATCAGCACCATTTTATAGCATGTAACATCCTAAGTGGGTATGATAATATACTCTCAATCAATATGTATCTCCCTGTATCGTCTGTGCTGCTGTTCTGTCTGACAGACACTAAAATCTGGAACTATACTTGGAAAACAGAGCTAGTGCGACACCTTCTGGCAAAATCATGCATTACCAGTAGGCAGGCTGGTCAAAACAACTACAAAGACTGTAGTTAAATCTACCAATTTTATCAAAAACTTTCTTAACATGACAACATCTACAGTCAATTTTAAACTCGGGGGAGGAAAATTTCTGGACAGTGTCCTTGAATGTTTTCCTCCCGTTAATTTTAAATAACCATACTGAGGTTAAATCTTTCCAAATGCACCACTTTGACAAAAAAAAGAAACTAGACCAAATATTTAGTTGGTCACCTACTATTTAGCCGAAGGGACCCTAATATGCTACTTTCAATTTGAAATGACAATTTTCCCCTGCCTTGAAAACAGTAGCACAATATGATAGTTCTGATTATTGTTCTTGATATAACTGATTTGCTGCAGGAGCCCATTTAGCATGTCATGTTTTCCTTCTGCATGCAGTTAGACATGGAACTTATTTTTGGACCTAGTAGTAGTAGTTTTTGACCAATTATTGTGAAATTCTACCCTGTTCTACCCTACGGTGAAATTTAGGTCTACTGTGAAATTTAGGCCTAACCATTGTAAATTTCTGAAAATCTGAAAATCTAGTTGATGTGTGTGGGGATCGAAGGTTAGCTCGTCTGGTCTGAGCCCACAGAAGCACAAATTAGTAATAAAAGTTAAAACTGCCAAGGGTAAAAAGGTTTCAGAACATATAATGCATCGCAGATTGGGGCCCCGTAGCCGCAGACCAGTCAGAGCAACCATGCTGACCCCCATCATCCACGACTGAAAATGCCTACAATGGGCATGTGAGCATTCAGAACTGGTCTGGGAAGCAATGCAAGAAGGTGTAATGGTCTGATGAATCGTTTTTTTTCTTTTACACTGTGTGGATGGCACTATGGGAAGAAGGCAGTGTGATGAACAGGACAATGTTCTGCAAGGAAACCATTGGTATTCCCTAATGTTATTGCTAATGATTTGAAGAACATGACAATTGATTAAATATTCAGCCTTCAGATTCCCCAAATCTCAAAACAATTGAGCATCGGTGGACTGTGTTGGACAAACTAACTTGATCCTTGGAGGACCCTCCTCACAACTTCTAGAATCCTCTGCTAGCCTCTTGGTGGCAGGTACCACAGCACAGCTTCAGAGGTCTTGTGGGTCCGAGCTGTTTTGGCAGTAGAAACAGGACCTACGCAATTTTAGGCATACTTTACTGTTCATACTTATCAGTCATGATGTACATAAATTTCAAGGCAATGTGTACTGGACAAACATTCTTCTCCTCACTAAAATAGCACGATATTTCAAACGGAACATTTCACACTACGATATAAAGGAAGTACTGGTTCCTCGGTGTGTGACTGAGGAAAACAACTAAAATAGTCCAAGCAACAGTCAGTTTTTCCTCAATACACATTTTTTTCCAAGTTTCAGAGTACAGTACAATTACCTCACATAGGATTCCACTAGGCATGAAATCGCATCCAGAATGAGGTACAGAACCACAAGCAAAACAGCTCAGCATCATTAGGCTGTGTGACTTACAAATATGTGAACACTGGCATACATTTTTTACATTTTTTTAATCTCTGAAGTGTTACTTATTATTTGTAGATGGTACAAGGGACAATCAGAAATTTCTGCATTTGTTAAACTGTATTAATTAAGAATTTCAAAAACAAATTACACCACTTTTCTACATCACCTTCCTTTGCGATGCAGTTTTCCGAGCGTTGTACCAATTTTTAATGCCATCAGCAAAACATGTTTATGGTTGCGCACTGCTGCTTTCAAATCATCATCACATGAAAATCATCTTCCCCATAAAGCTTCTTTGAGCTCCAAAAGGGTGGAGATCAGGTGGAGCTAAATGGTGTTAAACTATCAGACACACCTAATTACTATCTCCCAACCTTTACCGTTTCCAAAATATAAAAGTGTGGAAGTACCTCGTGTTTAATTGTGGCTGAACATGCCTGTTCCCCACAACATTCAAATGGCAGAGCAGGCAAAGATAAAGGCAATTAAATGCTATACATGAGAGGAGTATTTTAAATGATGAAACATTTAAAACGGTTCTTTCTGAACCATTGAATCTCTTTCTCATTAGAAAAAAAAAATCTCTGTATTAAACAGTGTTTAAGACAGGAATTCCAAAATAATAATGTGAATGATAATGAGATGAGTAACAATAAACACAGCAGGGAGCTGCTAGCTGACTGTGATTTAGACATTATAGTTATGTTTCTGTTATGTTCAGATGAACAGATAAGACTATTCTTGCACTAACCAATGAACCAGAAAATGTTTTTCAATGTACTGAAAAAAATACATTGTACTCAAACAGCTTAGTATCACAACAGGACAATACAGAGGACGGAAATGCAAGAGTTAGACTGCAGCCACGGAGCCAAATCACAGCGAGGTGTTGAGATAAATATACACAATGATTTTAAACAGGGTCATTGATGACAATAGATAAAGAAGTGGTGATGCAAATTGTAAGTGTTAATGCTGATTCCCTGAGAAGAACCACTTTATCTGGTCGCTGGACCTTAAATGAAGTCATTCATGATGATGTAGATACATTTTACTGTGACTTCTTCAACAAAGACATAACAGTACTGCAAGGCTATTTTAAGAGAAATCAGCTCCAAAAATGAATTTGCAATACTGTAGAAAAACCCTGACTCAAATCAAAGCTAGGAGAGGAAACTATAAACGCTCTCTGTTGGTTGCGAGCTTGTGGTTTTTCTCTTTGCAAAGAGGGCTAACATCACACAGAATGTACACAGTCTGCAGGACGGAACCAAGTTGGCATCATCACTTACTTATTTATTGTCATTACTCTAGCACGCATAGAAAACAACAACTCCTAATCTGGGGATATAAGTTATACAAACAACTGTACGTCTAATTTATAGAACGTCAGCACCTCCACTTCTCAAAGTCACCTTAAGTGAAGCTGGCCTTACCATGAATTATACAACACAAATCACATAAACAAGCACGGGGTCACGCTAAGGTCTAAAAGCATAAAATGGCTTTGAGGGTCATACAAAGGTCCAGAAGCATAAAGCATCTTTGACTATTATTGTCCAGTTGTCTATTAAAGCAATACCTTGCAATGCTACTCAATTTGATAAGTTTAGTTAGGAACCAAAGGTCTCAGGACGGCAATGATAACTTTCAGAAAAGATCAGTATCATGTAGCTACATGCATTTTTCCTTGAAACTTCAGACTTACACACTTTGCCATGGCAGAAAATTGTATTAGTGGACAGCTGACCAAACGATTTTTATAGATTCATTTGCGAAAATTCATACTTTGGGACAGTTTTGGACTGCGATGGGCTGGCGCCCCGCCCAGGGTGAATCCCTCCCTCGCTCCCATTGGCCCTGGGATGGGCGCCGGGTTTCTGCGACCCTAGTGAGGATTACGTGGTTACAGAAAGTGAGTGAGTGTGTAAATGAGTTTTGGAGGATGATAAAACAAGGGCTGTCAAATGATTTATAATAATACTTTAATACACATGATTCTGAATGTGCAACCACAGGGTAATGCATTAGCCACAGGTTTAAATGTCAGTCATGAGCTACTGAAAACACGCTTTCAACCCCACCCCTGCTGCAAGTTTAATGTTTATTGCACATCATATGACATTAGCTATACAATAATGGTAACATTTGTACTCTGTTGAGTGCACTTTATTTTTCAATGCCTTATGTGCATCCTATCCAATCCTGTCTGATATTTATAAAATGTGCTACAATTCTAGTACATCTAGTCATAGAAAAGTGAATTTCATTTTGTCATTTACAAGCAATGCAAAACAAAAACTAACACCACCAGGCCTCCTACTCGGTTGTGCCCCACTCTCTGACTGTGGTATTAACTCAGGGTTATTACGTCACCACAGCTGGAAAGGGATTATCTGCTTACAGAACAATCTGTTCATCGTAGAGCATGATCTCAAAGCTTAAGTGGTAATGTTCCCTGTACAGAGAACCTCTAGGTCAGAAATTTGACTATGATGTTCCTACAGTTAAGCAGGTGTCATGCAAACGCAGGGATATTTACTTTTAACTGAAATTTGTGGCGTGTAAATGCAGGCACCACAGAAACATGCTTTGTACGTAACGTAAAATCACCGAAAATCCAGGCTGGGATTGGGGCGAGTCAGATTAAGCCAGTAGTTAGGCATGTTTTGAACACAATATAGTCATAGCTCTCCAACTTACCAAACAGAGTGAGCTTTAATATTCTGCTGCACTGGATAGCAAAGGACAAGTCGGAGCTGTCAAAGATGGTGATAAGGTCATCGTCTGCAAGAAAACAAGGATAAGGAGGTGAAGGAATGAACCCGTGAAGGAATGAACATTTAGTGAGGCATAAACACAATTTGGTTCCTCAGCTAGCTTCAGGGAAGAATGAGAAAATTGATTTTTTGTTTTTGTTTTTTGTTTGTTCTGACCCCTGTATTACCATTTTAAAATGAGATTTCAGTCGACTTATGCGACTTTTCTGAGACACATATTTAATAATATAGTAAAGACAACACAGTACCATGCAAAAGTCTTACAGTAGAGACTTGAGAACATGACATTTAAAACCTGCTTAGCTGAGCAGTAGGTTTTAAAAAGATAATATTAGACTGTATAAAAATATTAATACAACCCAGTATTACATTGTAGTTCTCATCACATACTTCAAATATCTGTTTTGGCCCAATCAATACTTCATTAGATTAAATCAGGAGCTTCACATTTGTGATCGAGTTTCACAAATTCATGCAAAGGCTGCAGGCACTCAGGTGAAATCTGGAACCGAACCAGCATTCTTCTAACCAGCACACAAAATGTCAAGTACTTGTAACAAATAATTTTTACTGATATTATTCAATGCTTTCTTGCTTGTTTGCATTTATTCTAATGTTAACTTGTGTATTTGCTGGCAGAAACTATCTTACTGTTTAGATATATGACTCTGAACTACTTGCACAAGAGCCTAAGATTTTTGCATAGTACTGTATATACAGCATAACTGTGAGCCAGTTTCCAATGACTTAGTCCAAGACTATATTTTTCTTTCAATGGAGAAATGCAATTTGAAATGCTGTGTAACCTAGATTAGTCTGCGTTCCTGTTTGAGAAACTGATACATAGAGTACCATAATCAGTACGTCCAAAGACCTGTTAATTCACTTTCTTGGAGTCAGCATGATAATGCTATTCTGATCAATACAGTCAATTTGATATGACTCTGCCCTACATAAATGGCAGTTTTATAACTGCACATAAAAACGCATTTAAACCCAAAATAAGAAAAATGACGGGGGAATACTGTCTAGATAAATAGCAAATAAGCTTTTAAATTTTGTTTTATTGCTCATTATTATCCTGTGCAATCCAGATCAAATGTCACATTCGCCTCGCAGCTGTTCTCGCTGTATTTGTTTCCATGTGCCAACTTAGCAACAGAACTGTCAGGCAGGAAAGGTTTGAAGATTTTTATTTTATTTATTTTTTTGTCAAACATCTGAGCAATTTTTAGCACTTGCTTGGATTCAGAAGAATGTCTAGATTTATTGTTTTAAAATTTAAAGCACAGCTACTGCAAAAGAACAGAGACTAATTGAATTAACACAAATTAGGCCTGGCTTCAGACTGTAATAACAAAAGTCAACAAGGATTCTTAATGCAAAATCCTTCTTTTATCATGTCTCTGTGTTTAAACGGACTCTGGAAAAACAGTACATTTATACGAGATAAAAGATGAGGTCAAATCACCTTCATCCTTGTATTTGATGGTGACTTCATCACTGCTCTGGAGCTGGCCGCGGAAGACGCGCTGCATCATGAGCAGGAGCTCATCGTAGGTAATGTCCTCATTGTGTATGGGGATGCGGCGGATATCATCCCCCAGCTGAGCCTTAATGATCAACTTCCCACTCAGGTCCAGCTGGCCATTCATACTGTGGAGACACAGGCAGACAGAAAATCAAACACACAGGTCCAGCTGTTCACTGACTCCGCATTAGAATATACACAGTAAGGGAAAGGCAGAACTATACAATGCCTTTTAACCTTTAAGCAAAACACTTCAAGCTGAACTTCCAGCAGTGCTGTTGGGGGACAAAATTTAAAAATGAAAAGGCCAATACAAATATTTTGTGATCTGTTATAAACCAACTGCTACTACTTAAAAGCAAAAATCTATCTAAGACTAGGCCCTTACAATTATTACATGAATGCCTGACTACAACTTTTTAAACTGACCACAATTATTTTCCACAGTTGTCGTGTTTTACAACACGTTTATATCAACCAACAGAAAGTAAACATCGTTTTCATGCGGTGAGTTTGGCCGAATACATTTACATAAAAGAAAGCAGCTTAATTTATTTGAGCTCCAGTTGCATCTGTAAAAAGTCAGAAGCTACTAAGCAATGAAACAAGTCAGCTATGAAGTAAGATAGCTTATCAGTCGATTTGGCCACTTTAGGCTTGTACTTTAATAGTTTCATACAATGACAAAATTGCAATTATGTAATTCATTGTCAACTAAAGATCTGCAATTGTGACCAACAGAAGCTACATTTTACAGAGCACTTAAAGGCTCATAGACCTAAAAACAAACTGCTCGTCTCCGATGACTATGGCGAGTTGCTCAAGAAACCTAATTAAAAGGAACACAATATGCAGAACAGTCAGTTGAAACCATAGTAGGAAAGATAAGTCAGGCTTGTAATTAGGTCCTAGGTCCCTGGTAATCTGACCAGGCCCAATGTCGGCACAGTACACAAGACTAATACTAAGACAGCACAGTCTAAGGGTCAGAGCAGAATGAATGATTTGGCAGGCCAACTGCACATTCCCAACACAGACTTTGAACCATTACAACAACCCTCTGAATGAATGACAGTGCCACTGATCACAGTGTAAGCACCTACACATCTCAACAAATACAAAGGGGGGGGAACACTAGCTAATCCCATTCATTCCAACATACAAATCAAGGCAGTATAACGTTTCAGTTTGTGGGTGTCTGCCCTGTGTCTGACCGCTGTTCAAAATGAAGATCAATGACATGCATAATCATTGTGAATGCTTTAATCACCTCATCTCAAACCCTAACTGGTAACTTTATGTTTCATTTTCTGAAAGGATGCTCATGAGTTTGAGCCCAAAACAGGAGAAAATACACAGTGATTAGTCTGGGATTCCATGGGGTAGCATCAATGTTGTTTTATGTTTGAGTATTAATGTTAATGGGTAAATTGCAGTGTCCGATCTTTTTTGCCTTATCTTAAGAACCAAACCCATGTCCTTAAGCACATATAAAACAGCTCTCTGATCAGATTGTTGCACAAAAAATCTCTGCCGGAGAGAAAAGCAGACAAATTTCATACTTAATATAATACATTTAATTATTTATACCTGAAAACAAAAGATGATGGGTTCACTAGTAGTAGAAGTAGTTTAGGTACATTTAGGTTCACAGGTGCCTAAATGTTTTGCTGTTCAGCATCTAACTGGTCTTTCTTGAAATACACTACAGGGAGAAAAGTACTGGGACACACCTGCTTTTCAGGGTTTTGGGCTAGGCCCTGTATTTCTAGTGAAGGGCTTAATCTTAATGCTTCAGTATACCAAGACATTTTGAACAACGCCATGCTTCCAATTTTGTGGACACAGGGAAGAACCTTTTCTATTCCAGCATCCAGTGTACAAAGCAAGGTCTACAAAGACATGATTGGATGACTTGGGTGTGAAAGAACTTGACAGGCCCGCACACCCATCCAAAACCTTTGGCATCCTTTGGAACGCAGATTGCGAGACAGGCCTTCTTGTCCAACATCAGTGCCTGACCTCATAAATGCTCTAAAGAGTGAATGTAAACACTCCAAAAGCTTGTGGAAAGTCTTTCAAGAAGAGTGGAAGCTATTATAGCTGTAAAGGGGGGCCAACTCCACAATAAAGTCTATGTTTTTGAACGCAATGTCGTTAAAGCCAATGTTGGTGTAATGGTCAGGCGTCCCAATTATTTTGTCCATGTAGTGAGGATAAACAGCAGAGGCTTGCCTAATGTCTACAGCAGTTAGACTAGAGAGAAAAACAGCTCGTAACGCGCAGAACGGACATCTTACACCAACTGAACTCTTTAAATACCCAAAAAACTAAGGTGTTTTTCCAAGCTGTCAGTGTCAGGGGCGAAGAGAGGGTTAGCTAGCACAGAGGCTAACATCACCTATTTGTCAGTAATGAGAATAACTACAAATAAAAACACTGAGTAACATGGTGTCGCGACATACTAGACCATCTCAAATGTATTCCCTCAATGCCGGAGTCATTACTTATTAAACCTCCGTGTGTTTTCTAAGGCGTTGTTTTTCTATCAGGCCATTTTCCTCTTCTGTCAAATAGTGATCCGCTCCGTATACACTGGAAGCTCCCCTCGGTACACTTCCTGCTATAAAGTGAGCTCCTCTTTAACCGGCGTAAAGTAGCTAACAGAACAAACTAGTTTTCTTTCAAAACCGCGCTCAGAGACCGAGAAAGTACACAATAACCATGAGAAAAAAATATACATGTCATCAATATATGAGATTATAACGTTGTTACCTCGCTCGACGGCCTGGTTTTTAGTTTGCCCCAGTTTTTCTCCGATGCTAAAGTAATGCTAGCGCTCTATCTGACAAGTGTACGAGCATGACAACGCAGTCAGAAGCGACTTAAGCGGCCATTTCGCCCTGTACGAGTGGCAGCGGACACGCAGGACACTTCTAACCAATTTAGCAGTAAAGAGGTTTACCTGGAATCGGGACGTGTCGGTAGAGACTCAGCAGAAACAGCTCAGACCGGACTCTCCCCGAACCAGCAGAACATCCGGAACACTCTCGGCCTGTACGTGGCAAAACCAGCCGCGCATGCGCAGTGGAGAGCGAGGACAGGCTTTTTACCTTTCAGTTTGATTTCAAGTCAATTTTGTGTGACCAGTAATAATCCTGCTGAAGAGTTGTTCCCACTTATAAAAGAATTCGATTCTTCATAATGATATGGTTGAGATGAACAAAGTTATTGAGAGTGCTTTGATGTGAAAGGTTCGGATTCTGATTTCTTTACAGTGGAGGTGACAAGGCATCATAATACACTGCATGGACAAAAGTATTGGGACGCCTGACTATTACACCAACACGGCCATTAATGATATTGCATTCAGATGCATAGACTTCAATATTGTCCACCCCTTTGTAGCTATAACAGCTTCCACTCCTCTTGGAAGGCTTTCCACAAGATTTTGCAGTTTCTGTGGGAATTTGTGCCCATTCATTCTGTAGAGCATTTATGAGAGTAGGCACTGATTTCGGATGAGAATAAAATGTACATCTATGGCATAAATACATTTTTTAAAAATTAGGACCAAAAAAAAAAAAAAACCATTAAAAAAAAAAAAATTTAAGACAAAACCTCAAATATTTTGTCTTATTCATCAGGCAACATATGTGTAATTAGCTAATGAAATAACATCCATTATTCATCTAGTTCCTATCATCAGAGCAGCAGCTGGTGGTTAAGGAGTTGCCCATGTGATTAGAAGGTTGTGGGTTCAAATCCCAGGACTGCTAGTGGCACCACTGAGGAACTCCATGAGCAAGGTATTGTCCCCCCGGGCGCTGCGTTGCTGTTTGCCTACTGCTTCACTTGGTGAATGTGTTGAATGCAGGGAAAGAAATTAACACTGTGCTGTGGCGTGATCACTTTACCACCACTGGGGACAATTCTGACTTGGTAAGTATAAGAACAGAAAATTTCACCACTAATTCTGGATGACTGAGTGACATGATTTATTTCTGCAAAAATTCTGAAAAATCTGTGGAATTTCCCTTTAAGGCAGACACAACTGTCAACATAACATGAATGTGAACACCTACTGTATGTAAATTAGATAAACTAACTTTATTTAGGGACAAACCCAGCTGAGACTGGAAGCATTAGACATTCAAAACTGTAAAAAATAATGTAGATATAAAATGCATTCTGTAAAACAAATTCTCTAAGAAAATGTAATAAATGCTGAGACTGATTAACCCCTTTAATCTGGCTGAGTTTAGGGTGCACAAGTCTTTACTTACAATGGCAAATCACAGCAGTCAGAGTCACTGTAAGAATAATGTCATTTTCCTTAGCAAATATTGTATGAGATTTTTTGAAAATGTTTTGATAATAATTATCCTGCTTTCTTTTTGTATTTTAAAGTTCCACTGACAATTAGATATTATGCCTAAGTCTTGGTTCTAACGTTATCTAGGATTGTCGTCAACAATTCCATAAAGGACAGATATTTGGTCTCTGAAGTCCAGATTTTCAGACTCTTTGCATTTTAGAACTACAAAGAGGTTGATGTCTTACTTGAGTCTCAGCCCCCTTTTGGGAATTAGTTACCTGCACCCTAAAAAAAGATAGCTCCTTTTGGTTTAAGTAATGGAAAAGTACATCGTCATCTTTTTGTCTACATGAGGTTGACTGTTACTATAAGAAAACAGTAATACCACTTGTTAGGTGAGCTCAAAATCAGTGTATGAAATAAATATTCTCCATTATCGTCATGCATAATATACCATATACAAATATGCAACATCTGTGCTTCCTCCCATTTTCATTTGTATGACCAGACAAAAATGTTGAATTCTGATTATGATGTGCATTTCATCATTTAGTTAAAGAATCTTGAATGATTGTACTGATTGCACCATCTAGTGGAAGAGAAACTGGTAGACTAGGTGTACAGGTTTCAGTAGCAGTATAGAGGCCAACATGCTCAGGGCAGCTTCATTAAAACACCTTGCAACTCCAACAAGTGTGCTGTTTCTATTTTAATTAAATCGGGAAGGTAACATGGATTCATGATTATATCAGCAGTTTCAAAGTCTTTACAAATATTTCAAACAACTGATCTTTTATTATAGGAGTCTTAAAAAGATGCAGGGAGGTAAAAAAGCAATAACATGATGGTACAATATAATGTGATGAAATGTAGGCTTTTGGGTGAGAAATTTCACATGCACACATACATCCCTTTCAAAAACATACACGCATTTAACAGTACACCCATCTGTGGACTGACAGAGGTTTTCCAGTTAGTAAAAACACAATTCATTACATTTACATTTACGGCATTTAGTAGACGCTTTTATCCAAAGTGACTTCCATTCCCTAACTACAGGGGACAACCTCCCTGGAGCAAGTTGGGGTTAAGGGTCTTGCTCAGGAACCCAGTGGTGGTGTGCTGGAGGTAGGATTCGAACCCATGACCCATGGTTCTTGTGTAAAGAACCAGTATAAAATACTGTATACTGGTGAACACACCAGGAACAGTAATCTGTAACTAGATTGCATTTCCGTCAGAAAATGCGAAGAGTGATTGCGTGGTTGCTATAAACCCAGTGGTTGTAGACGCCCACTTTGGTTATATGGCCAAAAAATGTTTATCTTAAATAAAAATCTGCTCACAGCATGGATGCGAACCATTCGAACCATGCCAATATTTCTAAAACTGTAGGAGATGAAGAGGCGCCAAATTCCAGCAATAATGATGATAATAATAATAATAATAATAATAATAAAATATAACTTAAGAAGAATAATAGTGTGATGTTCTGTTTGTGTGCATTTTAATATTTCCATGCATGTAAAATTGCAAGTATAGCATGGCCTACACTCAGTTTTTCATTGTTTGCATCTTTACTTCTTCTTCTTTTCCTGTGTGGAGTTGAACCAGGCATCTAGTAGCTTCTTGCTGTAGTAGATCTGCCAGGCGTGTACCTGGACGGCGATCACCATGAGCAGATACATCACTGACACAGCTGAGAAACCAAAGATGAAGCGGTAAGCTTTGCCATGCCGGTACAGCTGCTGGGCCACCGGAAACATCTCCATGGCCCCAAAAATCAGTGGGGCCACAGAAAACAGACCAGCGCTGATCATGGAGATCACCAGGTAGCTGATGTTGTTTTTGGGCATAGCCATGGCGTTCATCAATGATGGCAGCAGACTCAGGAGGTATGGATACTCCCACTGGTATGGCATGGCCACCACGTCGTGGGACAGTAGCTTGAGGTGGGCCACCATCACCTGGGCGGCTACCAACGCCCATATAAGAATATGTACAACAGTCAGCTTCTTGATCTCTGATTTAAATGAAGCACTGAAACACAGAGATTTCAAGTAAGTATGCAGTCATAGTTAAAGCACAGACAGATGAAATAAAACATAAAATGACAAACAACTGAATGATACACATATACATTTGGGCACATCCAACGGCAGTGTGTTTTACACCACTGCAGCTTGGCCATGGAAATCCAAACAGTCTAGTTCCTGACAAACACTTCTTGTGCTGATGTTGCTTTCAGAAGTCATCTGAATCCCAGCAGTGAGTGTTGCAGTAAAGACAGACGTGCTGTAACGATACATTTCACCACTCGCTGCTCTCATTCCCTGACCTTGTGTGTCTTATTTAATTCATAGATGTCTCCACTTCACATTACTGACACTGGCAGCTGACAGGGGAAGTTCCAGCCAAGCAGAAACTGGACAAGTCGATTAGCTGAGCTCTTCAATATGACCCATTCAACTGCAAATGTTTGTCTGTGCAGATTGCATGGTGGTATTCATGTTACCTGCTGCATCTGTTAGCAATGGGTGTGGCCATGCAGTGTATCTCAGTAAGAAAATTGGGATAGTAGGTTTATTGAATTAAATGCCTTTATTGTCATTGAAGCAGAGCTTACAATTAAATTGTAAAAAGATGTAATAGAAGTTACCTCATCTGGTAGTGAGATGCCACTTTCTCTCTGTGCTTAAAGTCACCCCCATCAGTCCCTGCAGCTCTTGGACCTACTCGCGACGTCATGGCAAACTCAGCGGAAAATGACCTGCCCACCAGACCTAAAAGGTAAATACGTACAGAACTGTAATGCATGATGTACAATAAAGGAAAGGCGTGTTCTGTTTCCTTCAGGCTATTTTCATCCCCACCTCCACAAAATCAATAAAGCCACTACAGATCAATTATACTAAGCAATGACTACAAAGACAATTATTACAGAAATAATATAATGAGGATGCACATGTAATCTGGATGAGAAGAGCTGCTTCTGCCCTCTTTTATATACAACATATGGACAAAAGTATTGGGACACTGACTATAACACTAACAGATGCTTTAACGACATTGCATTCAAATACATAGACTTTAATATGGAGTTGGTCCCTCCTTTGCAGTTATAACATCTTACACTCTTCTTGGAAAGCTTTCCACAATATTTAATTTCCGTTCCAGTTCATCCCAAAGGCGTTGGATGGGGTTGAGGCCAGGCTCTCCCACACCAAAGTCATCCAACCATGTCTTTATGGAGCTTGCTTTGTGAACTGGGGCACAGTCATGCTGGAATATAAAAGGACCTTCCCCAAAAACTGTCCACAAAGTTGAAGAATTTAAGATTAAGCCCCTCACTGTAAGTAAAGGGTCCTAGCTCAAACCCTGGAAAACAAATCTCTCCCAATACTTTTGTCCATAAGGTGTATATATATTAGGACCAGCAAAAATATCAGACCTAAGGAACATTTCTCCCGCAAAAATACGAAACTAGACGATGTCTTCGTTAGTGCTTATAGTAAAGCATCCACTGACCAGCAACAGAAGTGACTTTTATTGTATTTTAGAGAATAATGTCCCTCTCCAGATGCAGCATTAGCATTGCAGGCTAATAGAGAAGCTGGATGATAAATGACACAGCAGGGTAACCCATGAAGCTCTGCTTACTCTCAGGTTTTAGGCAGGGGCAGGTTTGCTTTTCAACTCTTGAGGAAAAAGACAATGAAAAATGAAATAAAAGGATATTTATTGTCTGAAACAAGTTTAACCCCTTTAAAGCTCCTGACTCCGAAGAAAGCTCTGGAATCAGGACAGCTGCTCGTTCGTGGGTCTGCACGACTCCACCGTTTATACAGAGAAATTAAAGCTGTTCCTCTAAGATACACCACACGAATAAAACCCAGGATGATGCAACTTACCGCTGCGAGGTTGATGTTGAATGTTAAAGGACTTTAAGGTGGATATTTTAGTTAAAATCTCCAGAAACCCGACACGGTGCAGCTGCTCCCCCAGGGCTTGCTTTCACTCCTGCGCATGCGCACAACATTCTCTCTCCACCCTCTGATGTGCAGCATCAGCATCACTGGAGCTTTGCATCCTCTTCTAGAGGTTCTTCTTTTAGATTTTTGATAATATTACATAATTTTAGACTTCCCAAATTCCATAATGTCTATATATTACTTAAATACTACTGTATAATAACATACTTCTAATCATCATCTGTCTTGTTAGTAATTCCCTTAACTGTAAGTTAATTATCCATAGTATTAAAACCCAGCATTTGTGTGTATACCATAGTGTATTCATATTGAGATTTTTCAACAGATTCTTTTATTGGATTTATTTAGACTGTATATTTTATATTGTTCTTGTCTCTGTGTCTCTGTGCGTCTGTGCAGTCATAACATAAACAGTTTCCTCAGGAAAGTTTTCTGATTCTGATTCTGATGACATATTCAATCATTTATATTTTTTGTCAATAACATGTATTGAGTTTGTATCATTTGCATGTGTTTAATGTTTTGATGCATACTTTCATAATGCAAATAGTTTAATGACATTCTATATTGTAATTGTAATGAATACAAGAGCGGATCCAAGTGCAGAAAATGCAGAGCTTTATTGAAAGTATCGAATCCGTCAGGCAAAAAGGGAAAAATACAAAGTCCAAGGCAACAAGTCAAAACCGTAAATCCGTGCAAAAATCGAAGGGGCAAGGCAAAAAGGGTAATCCAAGAACGAACCAAGGTCATA